>JAJPUD010000543.1:625364-663528 GCA_023553655.1 Myrmecobius fasciatus
GAAAGAAAGAAAGAAAGAAAGAAAGAAAGAAAGAAAGAAAGAAAGAAAATACTAGATTCTTGGTCAGAATCCTTGTATTCCAATCCTAGCTTGTCTACTTTCTAGCTGCATTAATCTCTCAGAATCTCAATTTCTTCCACTGCAGAATACAATAATACTTTGGGGGATTTTCTGATTCTCATAATCCCAATTCACACAAAGGTATAGTATTCCCTAGTATGCTGACATCAATTCCCCAAGCATAAGCAAAGTAAAGCAGATAAAAGTTTTATTAAAAGGAACAAAACTGAATGGAGACTCTAAAGAATTATAAAAATTCCCAGAGTTGCTTAAAGTACCAAATAGGAAGATTCTACTGGAGGATCCCAGATCCCTCATCCCACACATCTTTATTTTGGACTGCTCCTTCCTATTATCCAAAGGGATGGAGAAGCAGGAAAGCTTGAGTACAGGTGTGTGCATGCAGGTACACCCACACACAAACACACACCTAGAGTCTCTTTAGCTGTTGGTTTTTGTCTCTGTCTCTACTTGTATCTCTAGCACTTTTTGTTTTGGCAAGGCAATTGAGGTTAAGTGATTTGCCTAGGGACACACAGCCAGTAAATTGTTGTTGTTTTAAGTGTCTCAGGCTGGATTTGAACTCAGGTTCTCCTGATTTCAAATCTATGCTCTATCCACTGCAACATCTAGCTGCCCCTATCTCTAGCACTTCTTGAATTTCTTGATGATTGCATAATGTTTTCATCAGATCCACTGGTCTCTTAGGTTATTTTTTTTTTTTTTTGTCCTCATTCTCGAAGAGGACCGTTGTATCAGGGAGGTGATGCCATGACATGTAGGTGAGTTGCATTTAAGGGAGGGAGGGCTGGGCAAGGTCGCCTGCCCCACTTTTCCCTCCGGAGCCATCTGGGTCCAGTGACCTGGTACAGATTAGGATGCCTAGAGATGGCCCTGGAAGCAATGGGAGATCTTGGCTTCTGTCACATATGACAGATAGAAAGACCAATAAAGAATATTTTTATCCTGAATTGAACATAAGTAAAACTTTCTAGAATTCTCCAAAATTTTAATGCCCTTTTGCTGGACTACTGCAATAAGTCACCACTTATCATGGACTTACTTTTTGTCAAAAATTATCCTAAACACTGGAAATACAAAGGCAAAAATGAAACAGCCCATGTTCTCCAGAAGCTTAGATTTTAATCAGAATACTTATTGTTGAAAGTCCAACTCTTTGTGACCCCATCTGGGATTTTCATGGCAAAGATATTGGAGTGCTTTGCCATTTCCTCCTCCAGCTCATTTTACAGATAAGGAAACTGAGGCAAACAGGGTGAAGCGACTTGCCCAGGGTCACACAGCTAGCTAGTGTTTGAGAGCAGATTTGAATTCAGGAAGATGAGTCTTCCTGACTTCAGACCCAGGTTTCTACCCCCTGTGCCATCTAGCTGCCAATCATGATGCTACCTTGACCTGTCCCATCTGACCACCGCTCTCATCTTTCTTTTTTCTTCCTCTAGTCTCCACCCATGACCAGCTCCTATGCCTTACCCCAGATGCTTTCAGGTGTGAAAAGCATTTATTCTAGTACAACAAAAAGAGGATACTGCACATCCCAGGTGCTAAAATTTACAGACACCTACAGCACTCATACTCCTTTGGGAGGGTGAAACATCTCAGGATGCATCTAGTTAGCAAGAAGTATTAGACCAGGCACACACACACACACACACACACACACACACACACACACACACATACTTTTCTCTCCTAACAAAGGCCTCCCTACTACCAGTATTTCATGAGTTCAAATCCAGCCTCAGAACTTACTATATGTGTGACCCCTGGGCATGCTACTTAACCCTATTTGTCTTGGTTTTCTTGGCATAAAATGAGCTGGAGCAGGAAATGGCTAATGGCTTCTGTATCTTTGCCAAGAAAACTCCAAAATGAGGTCATGAAAAGTCAGATATGTTTGAAATGACCAGATAACAACAGCAAAAAGTTCCAGGGTCTCTATTACCTTTGCCAAAATTCTCCACATCCCCAATCCCCAACACACTCACACCCATCTCAGACATTCAATGTGCCCCCCTTTTATCCTGATTTCTGTCCTTATGGTCTGTTCCCCACCTTTGCTTCTGTCCAAGCACATTTTCTGGGATTTATTTTCCCTCTAAAAATAAAAATCACTTAGTTATTGCTCTAAGTCAAGATCCTATATCCTCTCTGTATAGAAGATATTGTTATTATTATTAAACATTAATCACTACCAGTTATTTCTTGGCTATACTGAGAGTTTCTGAAACCTATTTCTAGGATTTTGCCAATCTAAATTCTACAATGGATATTAGTCACATGCAAAAGGAAGTCCATAAATGCTATGATTGACAGTATCCTGGAAAGCACAAAACAAAGGGGCCCCTAAAGTCTGACCCTCACACTTTCTAGAAAATTCTCCAATTGACTTACAATCATAAATAAAATTGGAATAAATTTCCAAGTCACCATTGAGCCAGGGATTCCAATTTCCTATTTGATGAATATAACAGAACCTAGTAAAAACACAGTAGGGAACAAGCCTTAAGAAGTACCCCTTTAGTACCTTTAGCTCAGGCATAATCTATTTTCTAGCTTAGTAACCCCAGGCTTCTCTCTGGAATTGGCCCATATTCAGGAATCCTTCTGTTTCCCAGGCACATCTGCTTGGCAAGATGCCAGCTTCTTGGAATTGGTGTATTCCTTGTATAGTAGCCATGTATTCACTTATTGCCTGATTCACAGGAAAAAGAAATTCCACTTTTTGGATTGGTACTGTCCTTTGCAGGGCTGTGCTAGCACCAAGCTGCCAAGGTACTAAAAATTAACCAGGAGGAATTGCATTTCAGTGTACTATTCACTGAAACTTCCTTCTCCAAAGTTGCCAGTGATCTCCTATCTGACAAAATCGATGACCTTTTCTCAGTTCCCATCCTTGCTGATCTCTCTGCAGTCTTTAACAGTGTCAGTCATCCTTTTCTCCTAGGTAATCTGTCTTGGGTTTTCCTGACACTGCTTTTCCTGGTTCTGCTCTGTCTTGTTTATCCAGTTTTTCTTGAACTCTGTTGCTGGATGCTCATCCAAATCATACCCTCTTACAGAAGTTGTTCTTTCCCCTCACCCCTCATGCTCATCTTTCCTCTTCCTCAACATTCCCTCTCTTTATGATTTCATCTACCCTTTTGGCTTCAATTATTCTATGTCTCCAAATAATTCTTACAACTATATAAGCAAACTTGCTCTCTATCCCAAGCTCTAGCCAATAATCACCCACTACCTATTTGACATCTTAAACTGAATATTCCCTGAATCTTTCAAACTCAACATGTTCAGAGCAGAACTTAGCTTTCTCTCAAGTCTTGCTGCCTTCCCAATTTTTCTGTCACTGAAAAGGGAACAGACATGCTCCTGGTCAACCACGCTGCAGTCTCAGTGACACCTTCAGCTCCTCATTCTCATTCACTCTACATATCCAATCTGTAGTGAAGTCCTGTAATTTGTACCCTGACCACATCTTTCATTTATATTCTCTTCTCTCTACTCACACTCCCATCACTCTAGGACAGATCCTCATCATCTCTTGACTGGACTTTTGCAATAACCACTTCATTGACCTCCCTGCTTCATCTCTCCCCATTCTAATCACTTCTCCACTCTACTTTCAAATTACTTTTCCTAAAACACAGGTCTGACCATGTCAGACACACCCCTGCTCAATAACTCCATGGGTTCCTTATTATTTTCAGGATCAAATATAAAATCCTTTTGGCTATTAAAATCCCTCATAACACTACCCCTTTCTACCTTTTCATTCAGTTTTCTTAAATTTAACTTCTCGCCTCACTTATCTGAACAGTTTCACTGACCTATTTATTCACTGAATGTCACACTCCATTTTTTTTGGTACTTTTACACTGATTGTCTCTCATGTCTGGGTTCCTCTTCTTATTCATTTCTGCCTTTTAGTTTCCCTGGCTTCTGTCAAGTCTCACGTCAAATTGTACCTTGTTCAGGAGCCCTTTCTTGGATGCTCTGTTAACACCATTGCTCAGAGATTACAATCAGTCTATTCAATATATATCTTTTGTGCACTTAGTTATCTCCCACATTTGAATGGGAACTCCCTAGCACTTGTCAATGCCTGGCACACAGAAAGAGTTTAATAAATGCTTGATAACAAAGTCAGGAATTGCAGGCTCATGGAGGCAATATCTGTACCTATATTTCTCCTTGCAAAGTATTTGAGCGAAAAATTAGCAGTTACAAAAATGTAGCTAGGTGAGTACTAAACTTCCTAATCTTCTTGATTCTCAACCTGTTTTCTTATCTATAAAATGGGGCTAATAGCACCTATTTCACAAGGTTGTTGGAAGTTATCAGATGAGATAAAATATGTGAAGTGCTTTACAAACCTTAAAGCCCTAGATAAATTCAATAATCCTTTAAAAATAGCCAGTTTTTGTTTTAAAGTTTATTTGAATAATTTAAGAATAAAATTATTTTAAAATTATTTAAATATAGCATGTTCTTGCTCTGTTCTTTTCTATCCTGGAGAAGTCTTTCAATCCAATAAGTATTCATTCTGTTAAACAGAACAGCCTGTTCTGTTTAAGTCACTAGTCTAGAGGCACTGGAACCTATATTCATTCACTCAACATAAATTTACAAAAATTCATATACATACACATACAAAATATGTATATATGTATATATATGTATATGTGTATATGTATAAATATATATATATACTCACACATACCACACATACACACACACACACACACACACACACACACACACACACACACATATATATGTGTGTGTGTGCTTGACCTTTATCAAGTCCTGTGTTGGAAGATATACTCTGAGATGTCTCTTTACAGAATCAAAAAATGAAATGATGTTGCTCTTAAGGAGTTTTTATATTTTATTGGAGGAAAAACATAGTTTGTAGGTAAATAATTCCAAAATAATTTCAAGTGAAAGAATGCTGTGTTAGCAAGTGGGGGCTTAGGAAGTGCTTTGTAGAGGAGGTAGCTGGAGCTAAGGTGTGTAAAGAAGGCTCAAGTTTCTAAGAGGCTGAAGGAGTGAAGAGGGGAATGTGTTTTAGGTACTCATAAGGGAGGTGGAATGCGATATATGGAATTCACAACTGAAGAACACCAAATGAGTCAATGTAGCTGGAATGTTGAGTTCATGAAGGGAAGTAATATGTACTGAGCCTAGAAAAGTTGAGCTCACATTAGAAAGGGCTTTAAATATCCAACGGAGGACCCTGTATTTTATCCTAGAGACAATAGGGAGCTACCAAACCTTCTCCAAAATCATTCCCCCAATCATAATCTTAATCTATATAATTGGATTCCTGTTGAATGCCTAGGAAGATGAAGAAGTTGAGGGAAGAAAAACAAAGTTAGAAGTAATTTAGAGGTTTTCCACTTCTCCTCCTCATTGATAGTTGAGGAAACTGAGGGTCAGAACTGAGTCATTTAGTCAAAAGAACCAGGCTATTTTCAAAGTATTGTTAGAGAATTTTTAAAAAATACAGTCATTTTATGGTGTAAATTCTAATTTCTTTATTTGCAAGCCTATGCACCACCTCACATTTAGTGAAGAACAATATTTCAAGGCTGCCCAAGAGTCCTAGATTCTTTCTGGATACCAAAATAAAGAATTTCAGAAGTGTTTGCTACATTTTATTACCTTGCTCTTGACTAGTGCCAGAGCAAAGAGGCATTGACCTTTTATAATTGAGGCTATCTCCTTAAAGGTCAACACTGACAGAAAACACTGTAATTGGTAGGGTAGGGTTGCTTATTCCCACTGCTATTTGAACTCCTGGTGATTTTCTTTCACTTCTGTTGTCCTGTGCAAAGAAACTCTGGTCAGGCCACCTGCGATTTAAGCACCATCCATAAAAATTAACAAGAAAGAACATCATAATAATATTGAATAGTTATGGAGTGTCCCCATTTCCCTAGGTTGTAGCTGGAGGGATTTGTGTGAGTTTACTAGTTTCAAGGGACCAGGTACTTTCACTCACCTGGAGCTAGCTACTGGCAAATAGAACACAAGCTAATTATTGAACCTCCAGCAGTTTAGAAGTGAATTTGATATGTGGCTCCCTCCCTTTGCTCCCTCCCTTCCCCACCTAAAATCAAAACTGCCCATCCACACATCAAGAAGGTTGCATGGGAGAGTGGAAAGATCATAAGGTTCAGCACCAGGAGACTTGGTTTCTAGTCTTGCTTCTGCTATTAACTGTAAACTTGATGAGATCACTCAGTCTCTTCCAGCCTCAATTTCCTGAAATGTAATCCAATTCATTAAAGCTATAATATTATATATTTAGAACTGTAAAGTATCAGGTAGAAAAATGATCTCTAAGCTCTCTTCCAGGTCTTGTGAACCATGCCTCTAGGTAGGCACTTTTAGGATGGGATTTGAAGAGTGTTGACAGGTCTGTTTGCCAAAATTAAATAAAATAAAAATTTCTGACCAGTTTTTGGTAGAGTGATTTGTTTGACAAACTAGATTAAAATTCTTCCCATTAGAGTCCCAGTAAAATAGACTATAAAAATGAGGTCTTTTCCCAGCCATTCATTGTCTGTCTTTCTGTCTCTAAATCTCTGACTTTCTATCTATCTATCTGTCTATCTATCTATTTATAACTCGACCAGCAGCTTTTAGCATTGTTGGATAAATTTTAATGATCCTAGGAACAAGACATTCATAAACCCTGGGTTCTGAATGAATATTCTACATGAGGAGGGAAGGGAGCAATTATTTATTAATTGTGATATGATCCAGCACAACAGTGTATGGTTGTTAACTCATTTGATCCATCCTATTTTTCACATTTTACTATTGAGGAAACTGAGGCAGAGAGATAAGCTACTTGTCCAGGGTCAGTTAGTGAGAATTAATGAGTGTCTGAAGGTATATTTGAACTCAGGTCTTCCTGACTCCATTCTCTGCACTCTATCTACTCTTATCACTTAGTGACCCTGAACCCTCAAAGAGACTTTTGAGATATAGGTCTGCACCAAGCATTCAAATCATGGGGTGAGAGGAAGGATAATTTACACTCTCAGCAAAGGACACACAGTGGAAAGAGGGTTGGATTTTCACTTACTAGCTATGTGACTATAACCAAGCCCATTAATATCTCAGATATCAGATAATTTCTTTATCTCTCAAACAAGAAACACTGATACCTGTGATAACTCCTTCACAGGATGATGATAAGGTTCAAATGATAGAGATAGGAATAGGGATTAAACCTATAATTTCATTTCTCAAATAAGATTGGCAATCAGTGCCTTCTCTGCAATTTACAAGTGCCTATGTTGCTTAAAGGTTTTAAGTGATTGGCTTAGGATCAGTAGCTGCTAGGGGTGCCTCTTGGATATGGTCTCCCTGACTCAGAGATCAGCTTTGTAGCCACTATACTTTACTGCCTCTCAATTGACAGCATATAAATACATACATACATACACACACATATATACATATATATATATGTATATATATAACCACATACTATGTATATACATACATATACATATACACACATATATACACATGTACTCCCATATATATATATATATACACCTATGCATGTATGTGTGTATATATACATATATAGATATGTATATATACATATATAGGTACACAGTATATTTGTTTATTAACTGTAAAATATTATATAAATGTTTAACAGTTTTCTTACTCTCTATACTAAGGACATTCCCAGAGTCAGAGATTAGAGTAAAAATATTGTTATAGGATAAGCTTAACTCTATCCTCAGAACTTTCCCAAAATTGTTTTGGGTGGGTCATGGAGAGAAGAAGGGAAAATAGTTTGTGGGGCTAGGACAGATAATCTTCTCACCCAAGGGGCCTCTTCAGGGCCAGACTAGGACCCAAGGAGGACTCCTTATGTATTTTCTTCTATTCCTTATCTAAATACTTAAAGTAGCCCCAAGGGGCCCCAAATGCTTGGCAGTATTCCTGAGGTTTGCAGCATTGGCCAAGGTTGGGGCTGGAAAGAAAGGAGGAAAGGGATGAGGGACAGATGCCCCCTCAGCAGTATAGGGTAGCAAGTAGCAGGACTAGATTATCTCTCGGTGGCATTTGGGAAGATGTATCAGGGGGATTGGGTGCCCCCTGGAGCATGATTCATTATCCCTTTCCTACCAGAAGATGATAACTTGGTCAAGCTTCAGTTCAGCCCAAATGTACTTCAATAAACAATGCTTTTCCTGAAGATTGCCTATTACTGTACCTCCCTAGCAAATTGTGAGAAGAAATGAGATAATATATGTGAAAGGCTTTGAGCTCCTTGGGAAAAAAAGAAGAGAAAGGCATTCTATAAATGCAAGATATTAATAATAGCAATATTTCTGTTTATGGGTAGAGTCCATCTTTCACATCTCCTTTAAGTCATTTTCCCTACGGCTGCCCATTCTGGCAAAACGGTTCTGAATGAGGTTTACAAATCTCAAGATATGAAAATACTCAGTGGGGAAAACTGGTTAGGCTCAGCCTTCCCTGAAACTGCAGTGCTGGCTGAGTTTACACATATAATGGCAGCCCTGTGAAGTCAGAGATGTTGGGACAAGGAACATTATTGGCAGGACTAGGGCTGGCTGGGTTCTTTCTCAAGAGAATCAGGGATGGAGGCTTGTAACTCAGAACAAACACAGGAGAGCACAGAAGTGTTAGGTAGTGAAAAGGATGTTGTTGACCTTTGTGTCAGAAAATCAAGTCTGAAGTCTTGGATCTGTGACTTCCCAGTAGTGAGATGCTGGTCAGATTGTGTACATTTGAGGGGCAGCATAGTGTAGTGGAAAGAGCAGGGCAGTAAGAGGACTTTGGAGTAGATTTTGACTTTGTTATTTACAAACCGTTAAGCAACACAGCTAAGTACAGTGCCTAGCACATAGTAGGTGCTTAGTAAATGTTGATTGATTTAATTTGAAGTTTCTTTCACTGTTTTAAGTTTTGCTCCTTCACCTATAAAAATGGGGACAATAACACTTACACTTCCCATTTTTTAGGATTGTCAAGAAGAATGAATCTTGCAATGCAAATATACAAATTCAATAAAATATAAATGTACTTTATTATTATTGTTGTTACTATAATTGGTGATGTTATTGTTGTTGCTAATAATAATCTTTTTTTCGCCAGTTTTCTGATCTCTAATAATGGAAATAATAATAGGGACTCTACTTGTCTCATAGGATTATTGAAAGAAAAGTCATATATAATATAAAGTCTCAAATGGTCTTTAATCTCTCTGATATAGGTATTCCTTCCGATAATTTAGAACACAGTCTATCAGACTCATCCAACTGAGTTGGCTGGTTTACATCGTCCTATAAATTCACTGGAGGGACTCCACTGATTATGCTTAGGATATTGTTCAATTCTTCCTGGTATCTTGAGGACACCAATGGAGCACACGGGCTCTCCACTGGTTATTTTTTGCTCTTGCTATGTAACCAGTTCACATTTTTTTCATTCAGAAATACAAATGTCATATAAATATGGAAGTGAGTATAATTATTATTAATACCATCTCTGAATCAACTTATTCAGCCATTCCCCAACTGAAGGGCATCCACTCATTTTCTAGTTTTTTGCCATTACAAAAGGGGTGGCTAAAACATGTTTGCACATGTATATGTACATTTTTGCACTCATTTATTATCTCTTTGGGATATTGACCCAGTAGAGATACTGTTAGATCAAAGGATATGTACAGTTTTATAACCATTTGGGTACAGTTCCAAATTGTCAAGCAAAAATTTTAAACAGGGTGAGTTTACTCTGTTAATTCCAAAGCTTTCTGTTCTTCAGTAGATTGAGGAGCTTCCTTCTCTGTCAAACTCTTCCATGGCAATAAAGAGATTAAATAATACATAATATAACCTAATAAATCAATATATAGAAAATATCTTAGAGGTCATTTAGTCCAAACTCCTTTTGTTATATTTCACAAAACTGAAAGCAAGGAATTTCTTTCCTTTACTTCTAATTTTGGCTGCATTAGTTTTGTTTGTGAAAAAAGTTTTCAACTTCATTCAAT
This sequence comes from Myrmecobius fasciatus, assembly GCA_023553655.1. NCBI lineage: Eukaryota > Metazoa > Chordata > Mammalia > Dasyuromorphia > Myrmecobiidae > Myrmecobius > Myrmecobius fasciatus. Next base: position 635,503 of record JAJPUD010000543.1, read on the forward strand.
CAAAATTATCAATTCAATTTCCTGTGATCATTTGTATCTTTTGTTTGGTCATTTTTCATACACAAATCTGACAGGTAAATTTTTTCAAGCTCTCTTAATTTACTTATGATATTACCCTTTATGTTTAAATCATTTATCTTTTTTTGACCTTATCTTGATATATGCTGTGGAATATTGCTCTCTGCCTAGTTTCTGCCAAGCTGTTTTCCAGTTTTTCCAGCAATTTTTTGTCAACTTCTGAATAATGTAATCCAAAAGATGCATGCATCTCTGGGTTTTATCAAACACTAGATTACTATGGCCATTTAATGCTGTATACTGTATACCTAATGTATTCCACTGATACATTCCATTCTATTTCTTATTTATTCTATTTTTTTTAGCCAATACCACTCTGTTTTGATGATTATTGCCTTGTAATATAGTTTGAAATCTGTAACTGCTAAACTATCTTCTTTCACATTTTTTCACTGATTATCTTGATATTTTTTACCTTTTGATATTCCAGATGAATTTTGTTATTATTTTTTCTAGGTCTATAAAATAATTATTTGTAGTTTGATGGGTAATGCACTGAAGAAGTAAATTAACTTAGGCAGAATTGTCATTTTTATTATATTGTTTTAGCCTGCCCATAAACAATATTTCTCCAATTGTTTTGATCTGTCTTTGTTAAAAAATGTTTTATAATTGTGTCCATATAATCCCTAAGTTAGTCTTGGCAGGTTGTCTTGCAAGTATTTTATACTATTTGCAGGATTCCTGATGGAAATTTCTTTCTGTATTTCTTCATGAGAAGAGGTATTATATAGAAATGTTGATGATTCACATGGGATTATTTTATATCCTATAACTTTTCTGATGTTAATTATTTGAACTATTTTTTTTAGTTGACACCCTAGGGTTCCCTGAGTATATTTTCCTCTCATATGCAAGGAGTGATAGCTTTTTTTTTTATCTCATTGTCTATTTTTATTCCTTCAATTCTTTTTTTCTTTTCTCATTGTTATAATTAGGATTTTTAATGTAATATTGAACAATAGTGCTGATAATGAATATTCTTTTTTCATCCCTTATTGGGAAGGCATCATTTATCACCATTACCAATAATACTTGCTCTTACTTTAGGTGGATACTACTTATCATTTTAAGAATGACTCCATTGATTCCTATGCCTTCTTGTGTCTTTAATAGGATTGTGTTACATTTTGTCAAAAGCTTTTTTCTACACCTATTGATATAATCATATGATAATGGTTTTTGTTATTGATATGGTCGATTAGGCTGATAGTTTTCCTAATATTGAAACAGCTCTGCAACTTTATTATAAATTCCAATTTATCATAGTGTATCATTTTTATGATATATTGATGTAATCTTGCCAGTAGTTTATGTAAAATGTTTGTATTGACATTCATTATGGAAATTGGTCTATAGTTTTCTTTCTGGCTTTTCTTCCCTTGGTTTAGGTATTAAAATCCTATTTTTGTCATAAAAAAACTTTGGTAGGACTCTACCTGTTTTTTCAAATAGTTTATATAATATTGGGATTAATTGTTTTTTAGATGTTTGCTAGAAATCACTTTTAATTCCATTTGCTCCTGGACGAGCTCTAAGGGAGCTCAATGATGGCTTCTTCAAATTCTTTTTTCTAAGAGAGGATTATTTAAAGTATTCTATTTTTTTCTTCTATTAATATAGGCAGTTTATATATTTGTAAATGTCCATCTATTTCTCTTTGATTGTCAATAATAACAGCACATAATAATGCAAAATAATTCCTTATAATTAATTTCATCTTCATTGGAAATACATTTACCATTTTCATTTTTTTGATACTAGTAATTTGATTTTCTTCTTTCTTTTTTGAAAATTAAATTATCCAATCATTTATTCTATTTTTCCCATAAAACCACCTCCTAGTTTTATTCATATGTATTCAAAACCCAATGTTTTTGGTTTTTAACTTTCAATTTTAGTAATCTCTCCTTTGATTTTCTGGATTTGCATTTTGGTGTTTAATTAAAGATTTTTAATTTGTTCCTTTTCTAGTTTTTTATATTAGTTGCTTGTCCAATTTATTTATCTGCTCTTTGTCTCTTTTACTGATGCATACACTTAGAGATATAAATTTTCTCTAAGTACTGCTTTGGCTGCATCCCACAAATTTTGAAATGTCTAATCGTTACACTCTTTAATGAAATTATTGATTATTTCTATGATTTGTTCTTTGATCCACACATTCTTTTGGATTACATCATTCAGTTTCAATTTAATATATATGCCCACAGCTTTTTATTGAATACACTTTTTATTGCATTATTGTTTGAAAAGGGTGCGTTTAATATTTCTGCTTTTCTACATTTCATTGTGAGATTTTTATTCCCTGATACAAGATCAGTTTTTGTGTAGGTGTCTTAGACTAGAGAATAAGGACATATTCCTTTATATTCTCATTCAATTTTTTACAGAGGTCTATCATATCTAGCTTTCCTAAAATTCTATTAATAACCTTAATTTCTTTTTTATTTATGTTTAGATTTATCTACTTATGAGAAGAGAAAATTTTACTATTTTCTCCTGTCGTTGTTTTAACTTTTAAGAGTTTGGATGCTATACATCTGAGAAAATAAGAAAGGAAGGAAGGGAAAAAGGATCAGCAATAAAATATTTAAAAACATCAAAGATGTTAAGAAATCAAAATTAAATTCAGAAGGGACATAAATCAACAAGACAATTTTGTCCCATATATTAAATTAATACAAAGTTTACTTAAATACCTTATGAAATAAATTTATGCCTTCCTATACTATCATTCTTTTTGTTCTTTGATATTGGAATACTTGTATTTGTTGATGATTAATAAGTTCATAATAATAAAATAATTTTTAAAAAAAGATTACTCACATCTCATCTTTTACATGAGGACAGCATTCCAATACTGTAGCTGCTAGTGTCTTCCTTTTCTAAAGTAGCCTTATATTTGCTTTTATATGTTTGTATACACCTATGTATACATGTCCACAAAATTAGAATGTATGCTTCTTGAAGGCAGAGACAGTTTTGCTTATGTCTTTGTATTTTACATATCCCAGAAAAGTTCCTGGCATACAGCAGTTGTTTAATAAATGCTTTTTTTTAATTGATAAAGGAAAAATATTTCTCTATTCTTATCATAAAATTAGATTAAGAGCTAGAAGGTCACATTTTTCAACCTTTTCATTTTACATAAGAGTTGTAGAGGACCAGAGATGTTAAATGAGTCATTTACATTTATATAGATAGTGGCAAAGCTAGGATTTGAACAGAGGTTCTCTAATTCCCACTCCATTGTTCTGGCTTGGGAACTGCATTGTAGTAGAAAGGTCCACATTGCCTATATGCATGAGATCACAAATCCTTCCAAATATCAAAATTGTATATGTGCATTAACAAAAAAAAATTAAGTATAATTGAGTATAAGAAAAATAAAGAATAAATTCTTTATTGTGGCTTCCTGTATGCTGTACAGTTTGCAGACTTTCTATCTTATCTATCCTTAGGGCTAGACTTCTGGTGTTCTAATAATGACTATAAAATATGGCTTTTAGTCATGTTAAAAATAAAACTTGTCATAGCCTGGCCTGAATGCTACCAGAACAGAAGGAAGACTACAATCCAACACAGCCGTGTTAGATAGAAGCAAAACCTCTTCTCAAAAGAAAGATAAGGAGTTTTTGTTTTGTTTTTAATAAAGTGGGAACAATGCAAATCATGAAGCATCTTTCCACTTTGCAACCAAGAAAGCAAATGTAAAACCACCCACTGGGGTCTACCATAACAAATTCAGCAGGGCCACAAAGCAAGGAATGGAGGGTAGATTTAGAGTTGGCTTATTAAAGATTGTCCTGAAGTGAGGACATTCAGTGGCTGAAGCCCTGGGGTCAGCTGTGGATTGTTAAACCATCCTTCACTCTTTCATTTTCAGTAGAAGACAGACTCAGAGTATATTGAATAATTAACTGTATTTTAATTTGCCCCAGTGTTGGGCCTTTTTCTTGGGACCTCAAGAAAATGAATTTGGAGTTTTGCCTTCATGGAGGAAAAAGAAATCTAAGTGGAAAAGCTTATGGGCTTTTTGTGTGACTGCTGAGGGGGTCCCAGCTTATTCTTTCTTACAAACCAGGCACTGAATTATTTTCTTCTTACAGACAAATATATCAGTGCTAAATCTACTGAATACAACTATTTAAATTTATATCCTAGGGTTTAAAAGGGACAATGTCCAAAATATTAGTAGATGTAAATGATTTGACCTCAGAAAAGTAAGCTAGGATGTTGAAGTATGAGATGAAGACTATCTCTTTTTAAAAGGATTCTATAGAGTGAGATTTTACTTATTTATTTGCTGTTTTGTCATTCTCCATCTGAAGTCTGAATATGAAAACATCCCTGCTGTTCTTGCCCTAGTTTCTGTTGCTTTTACAAATTTTTTTCTCATTTGACTTTTTTTTTTAACAATGGAGATATAACTTTATTCGATCAAATACAGAGTAGGTGTGGTCAAAAAGCTGAGATTTTTCTTTCTTCATTTAAACAAATATTCCATGACTTAAGGACCAAAGACTTGGAGGAAGAAGGAGCTTTAGAGGACATGACATTTTAAAAAGAAAATCATCAGAGTATTTATAGACTTGAACTAGAGGTCTAGAGATCATTTAATTGAAAGGTAACTTCAATTTAACCCAAAGTCCCTAAAAGAACATTGTAATTGGGAAATGTTTAACAAAATAAATAAAAATATAATACCAGACTACATAAATAATGATAATTTGTGGTTTTCTAAATCAGTGTGCAGACTGCAAGGATCTCTTTCTGAATTTTATATCTCTCATTTATTCCAACCCATCCTTTACAGAGGAGGAAACTGAGGCTCAAAGAGAATGAAACAACTGACCCAACATTATATGAATGCTAGAGTCAGCATTTGAAAAACTGGAGATGGACATAACTACCATAGATGGGACTTCAACCCAATGATTCTCATTTTAAGATATCTGGGTAATATAGGGGAATCAAGAAGATTCCTCTTCCTGAATCCAAATCCAGCCTCAGACACTTGCTGGGTGATCTTGGGCAAGTCACTTCACCCTGGTTGCCTCACCCTCATCTGTAAAATGAAATGGAGAAGGAAAGGGCAAATCCCTCTTTACCAAGAAAGCCCCAAATGGAGTCATGAAGAGTCAGACACGACTGAATAACAACTTTCCTTTCTAGATTGTTTTTGTATTATACTACACTGTCTCTTTTCAATGCCTTTTACTTTAAAGCTATCACCTGGAGAAGCTATACATTGAATATAAATATACTTTTTTGCAATGAAGAGTGATAAGTTTGGAATCAAAAGCCCCCAGATTCATATCCCAGCTTTGCCATTTACTTAACTGATAAGACACTTGATTTCTCTAGGTAATATTAACAATAATAATAGTAACTAGCATTTATATCATGCCTATTATTTTCCAGGCATTTTAAATGCTTTATGAATATTATTCCATTTGATCTTCACAAAAATCTTAAGAGGTAAGTGCTTTTATTATCTCCATTTTACAGTTGAGGAAACTGAGGCAAAGTGACCTGCCCAAGGTCACAGAGTTAATAAACATCTGAGACTAGCTTTGATTTCAGTTCTTCCTGACTCCAAATGTAAAAATCTGGACATCAGTTTCTTACGTTATAAAATGATAGAATTAGACTCGGTTAGCTCTGAGATTCCTTCCAGCTCTAAGTTCCTTCCAGCCCTGAATACATAAGCCTATGTTTAAGGAGAATTTGTGGACAAGGGATTGATCCCACGAGTACAAATTACTACATTTATGTAAAAAAAAATTGTGTGACTGTAAGACCAAGGAAATCTAGCTCTTTAGCAGTTGTGTGGGTCAAAGTGGACCACAAACTAACAATGTATCCAAGTACCACAAATAGTAAAGCTACTTCTAACTGCCTTTATAGGAGCACAGTATCTAGATCAAAGAAACAAATAACTACCAGGTTAGTCACTAAAACTGATGGTGATATTTAACTAGAATTACTTAAATTAAATTAAAATGAAAAGTTATTTAAATTAAATTAAAAGAAATTACTTAAATAATTAAATGAAATTAAGGCTTTCACAGCATTTCACATTCATCTCATTTAATTGTAGAACTTAGTATGTACTAAGTACTCTGTTGTCATTATCTCATTTGAACTTCACAATAATCCTGGGAGGTTAGGGCTGTTATTATTGCCACTTTGCAGTTGGAAAAGCTGAGGTGTTAAGTAACTTGCCTTTGGTCAGACAGCTGGCAAGTTTCTGAGGCCAGATTTAAACTTAGGTCTTTCTGACTTCAGGTCTATCTACCATACAGTTTGTAATGGACAAAAGTAGAATTGGAATTCAGATGTCCTGATTCCGAGTCTAGATTATTATAATCATTACACAATCCAATTGTTAGCTCCCAGAAAAAAAAAATTCCCATTTCCCATCTAAGAAACTTATTTATGCAATCCTGCCCTTATCAGTGCATGTATATGAGCTGGGAGTCACAGATTTTGAAATGCAAGAGGTCATCTAGTCTGCCTTTCCTTTATTAAAGATTAGGACCCAAGGCCCAGAGAAATTCAGTGGTTTGCCATGGTCCCATCACCAGAAAGAGGCAATCTGGGGGTTTGAGCTGAACTCTTGCGTCCTGTTATGGGCTCACCATACCACACTGCTGTCCCTCCCTAAGATCAAAGGAATTGGTCTGGACCCTAAACTTTCTGCCTTAGCACATGGAAATGAATCAAACCTCAGAATTATGTTTTCCTTGGGCAACAGGGTCTTCCTCTGACCTGTCTTTTGATATAAGAAAACTTACTTCCTCCCAGAGGTTCAAGAACAGCTTTGTTGGGTAAAGATGTCTCTAGCAGTCTTCCCAAAGGAAGTACTTGACCACAAAACTCTGAATCTAGTCTGTCTTACTTGTCTGGTACCCCTGTCCCTAGGCTAATTATCAATCCTCTCTCAATGTAGATCTCTACTCTTTCTTCCCACTCCAATCCTTCCATTTCTGAGCTCTCTACCATTCTCATTCCTCCTTCCTCGCCCTGAGATGAACTCTTAATAGTAGATTGTGCTCTGCTTGCCTGATAAACTACAGTCAGCTGGTGGCCTAAATTCTATGGGCCCTTCTTATTTATGGCCCCCTTCTCTGCCCCATACACTACCCGACTGTTTTGGGGAAGGATATCCTTCCCACCTGTCCCAGGGTTAGGCAGCCTGAGCCACCTGTTGGTTGCCACTCAGCATAATCCACACTAAAGACGTCACCACATCCCCTGTGCTGGCTCAGCCTCGTGCAGCTGGTAGCCCCCCTCCTCCTAGAAGTCTCTGAAACCAGGCACATTCACACTGCTGTCAAGCTAATCTCCTTGCTCAGCTCTAACCATGGCACTCTTCCAGTTCACAAGTCATGGGAGGCTCTTAGTTGCTTACTAAATCAAGTCCCAAATGCCTTGCTGTAAATTATAGTCCCAGTTTCGACATGACTAGCCGTCAAGTTGCTTAACTTCTGAGTCTCAGTTTCCTCATCCGCATCACATAGAGAATAACCCCTATCAAGCAAGGGTTTTATAAGGAAGCTGCTTTGTAAATTTTAATGTGCTATAGTACTGTGATTTGTTATTCTATTCATTTTTTTCCCTTTATGAAGTCCAAATAGAAAGGGTCCTCTGATAAATTGCTATCCTGCTACTTTTCTTTCTTTTCTTTTGTGTTCTCTTGGAGTGTTGTACAGGTGGATAAAAATCATTGCTTTTGGTAAGTAAATAAGCATTAGGGTAAGCTAATAAGCTGAAGGATAGAGTCTGCAATACAATTCCAATAAGATGAGAGGAATAATATTGACTTTGATTTATTCTGTCACACTTCTATATTTTGAAAGCATTTAATTTGAGACCTTTGGAAATTATGAGTATTTAATAGAGCAATTTCCATTTTAAAGTCTATTCTTTACTTTTTATGAATCAATGTCATTTTTAGGCATTGTGGGCAATGGTTTAGTTTGCAATGCTACTCAATTCCAGTACTGATTTTTTTCCCCTGAGGCAAATGGGGTTAAGTGACTCACCCAGGGACACACAGCTAGGAAGTGTTAAGTATCTGAGGATGGATTTGAACTCAGGTTCTCCTGACTTCAGGGTTGTGCCACCTAGCTGCCCCCAGTACTGAATATTTTGATGTTTGTAGTTTTACTATAAGGAGTTTTGATTTGTTAGTCCAAAAAAAAGATAACTTCTAATGCATCATTCTAGCTATCAGTTGTACCATTGGTATTCAATGTTATATTTTTGCAGTCAGCTATGGTTTTGGATAGTTTCTGTCATGTAGTCATGTAATTTGTATTGCTAATTAAATAATACCCCATTAATTTTAAACTAACTTTTTTATAATTTCTGGTGTTCCTGACCGGATTTTGAATTGTCCTCATAAACCCTTCCATTTCCACAGACAAACTCATTTGACATACATTTGTTTGACACTTTTTTTACAGGCATGCTGTTAGTTAATTCATGTGGATCTGACCCATTCAAGGGCTCATAATAATTAACAATAGCAATAATTCTTACTAATTTCATTCTTATAATATTTTAATGCAATTTGGATAAAAATAGTCTGTGTCACTATTCTGCTTTTTTTTTCTGCTGTTCATATATGACTGACCATTTGGGGATTTCTTGGCAAAGATATTGGAGTAGTTTACCACTTCCTTCTTCAGCTCATTTTAGAGATGAGGAAACCAAAGCAAATAGGTTTAAGTGACTTCTTGTAGCTAATAAGTGCCCAAAGCCAGATATAAATGCATGGAGTCTTCCTGATTCCAAGCATATGCTCTATAATGGAAGTAGTCTAGCTGCACCACTATTATAATTTTATATATTTACCCTTCTGTTTACTATTGCATAAGCAGATAAAATAATTATGTGTTTTAATTTTATACATTTTGTGTCTAAATGTATGATGAAGTGAAAATTCATCTTCTTAAGATCACTTAAAGCATCTTTAAGCCAACTTCAGTGGCAGACAGGATAATAAGGATGATGTATACATCTACCCACACATACACACAAACACACACAGACACACAGATCTCATCCTATTCTCACCATGACTTGGATTTTTTTTTCTGGTGAATACATATAGCTTGGAAATTAAGAATATTTGGGATAAGCCTGTGAGAAGACCATGGAAGGTGTTTTTCTCTGAAAGCAAAGAAAGAAGCAATTGTCCCCTCCCTTTCCTATATTGCCAAAGACAGGGGTCAAATCCAAGGCCTTGAAATCCAAGAAGATAATATTGAAAATGTGTCTTTAGTCACAAAAAGAAGATCTGAATGTCTTCCACCTTCCAGAGATCCCAGACATTGAGACTTCAAAGACAATCCAGATACCCTTAGAAAAGTGCCCCTTAGGAAATTTAGAAAATAGTATAACAGTATAACAGAAACTAGGCATTGACCAATACCTAACATCCTATGCCAAGATAAATTTGAAAGGGGTTCATTATGTAGACATAAAGGGTGACACTCAAAGCAAATTAGGAGAACAAGGGATAGCCTACCTCTCATATCTGTGAAGAAGGAAGGAATTTTTGGCCAAAAAAGAACTAGAGAACATTATAAAATACAAAATAGATAATTTTGATTATATTAAATTTAAAAGGTTTTGAACAAACAAAGCTAATGCAGCCAAGATTAGAAAGGAAGCAGAAAACTGTGGGAAAAAATTTACATCTGATAAAGGTCTCATTTCTAAAATATAGAACTGACTCAAATTTATAAGAATACAAAGCCATTCTTTAATTGATAAATGGTCAAAGGATATAAACAGGCAATTTTCAGATGAAGAAATTAAAACCATTTCTAATTATATGAAAAAAATGCTCTAAATGATAAATGTTGGAGGGGATGTGGGAAAACTGGAACACTAATGCATTGTTGGTGGAGTTGTGAACTGATCCAACTATTTGGAACTATGTCCAAAAGGCTATCAAACTATGCATACCCTTTGATCCAGCCATGTTACTACTGGGATTGTATCCCAAAGAGATCATAAAAGAGAGAAAAGTACCCACATGTACAAAAATGTTTGTTGCAGCTCTTTTTGTGGTGGCAAAGAATTGAAAAATGAGCAGATGTCCATCAATTGGGTAATGGCTGAATAAGTTATGATACATAAAAGTTATGGAATTTTATTGTTTTATAAGAAACAATCAGAAGTATGATTTCAAAAAGACCTAGAGAGACATAATGTGAACTGATGCTAAGTGAAGTGAGTAGAACCCAGAGACATTGTACACAGCAACAAGATTATATGATCTTACATGATTAATTCTGATGAACATGGATCTTTTCAACAATGAGGTGATTCAGGCCAATCCCAATAGACTTATGATGGAAAGAGCCATCTGCATCCAGAGAGAAGACTGTGGGAACTGAATGTGGATCGCAACAGAATATTTTCACCTTTTTTATTGTTGTTTCCATGCATTTTGTTTTCTTTCTCATTTTTTCCCTTTTTGATCTGATTTTTCTTGAACAGCATTATAATTGTGGAAATGTATATATAGAAGAATTGTGCATGTTTAACATAGATTACTTATCATCTAGGGGAGGGGGTGGACAAAACATAGAGAGAAAAATTTGAAACACAATGTTTTGCAAGGATGAATGCTGAAAAATATCTTTGCATATATTTAAATATATATATATATATTATTAAAAAAGTGTCCCTTAGAGAAATAAATGAATACTATGCCATTATGAAGTTTTCCTTTACCATTGAATCTGCGGTGAAGAAGATTGAGGACAACAACACCTTTATTTTCATTAGGATGTCAAGGGCAACAAATATCAGATCAAACAAATGGTAAAAATGCTGTATGACACTGATGTGATCAAGGTCAATAAATTGATCTGGCCTGATGGAGAGAAAAAGGCCAATGTCTGACTTGCTCCAGACTGTGTTACTTTAGATGTTGCCAATAAAATTTGAATCATCTAAACTATGTCCAGTTATTCTACTTCTCCTATAATAAAAAGTTTTCTGAGAAAAAAAGAGATCTGGTATTTCAGCATTTATTAAAATATTGTTTTAACATTTTTATGGATAAATGTCATGTCTTAGTAATTACAGATAAGCTTTCAATCTGTTTGTACTACTCCAATTCCAGAATACTTTATTTGTTAAATTTTGTAAAAATTTTTTGAGGTTTGTATCTTTATGACAGGGATTTATAATTTGTTCATTAATGAAAGACAATGCGAACTGCACAAGTGTGTAATTTTAGCTACTAGGTCCTGTCTTACTAGATATTCAGTAAATGCAAAAAATTTGCAATCTGAAGTGATATCAGTTTCTACCATTTCCTCACAGAATCTGCATTGATGACTAAGTCCAGGTTCCTTAAATATAGCCTTTCTGTTATATTTAGTGACAAAGACTAGGCTTATGAACTGCATACTAAGTCTCTTTTTCTATCAATACATCCATATAAGTAAACTATTTGTTTGATGCCTCTTGGTCAAGAAATTGATGGTTGAATTCTTGTGGATGTTACCCATGAAAGGCCTTTTGATTCCAGCCTTGTCTCTTCCATCCAAAAACAAACCACTTTCTCTTACGATTGACAGCTTTGATGACTATCTAAAAATTTTCATCCTTTATTATTTCTTAGCAAAGTGATGTATACTTGTTCCACAATAATTTATGCAATTTAAAAATATTTAAAATGTCTATCAGTTGTCTTCTTCCTTTTTGATGAGGAAATGTTAACTTTTCTATAGCTACCTCAGACTTGTGAGCCCTGTGTTTTGCTGCAGGCTTATCAAATTTGAGACTTGAAAACTAAGTAATGCAATGATCAATTAAGATTCTAATGAGCTAATCATGATGCATTTTGCCTAGCTCTTCACAGAGGGGGGATTGACTCACAATGCCAAATAAGGTCAGACATTACTAATATGAAAGTTTTGGGGGTTTTTAGTCATGCATAATTGTTAGGGCTTCCTTTTCTCTTTACAATGAGAGGTGGTTGGGAGGGAGAGGGAAGCATAGGGACAAGGTAGCTAAAAAGGAAAAGAATAAAAAAGAAGGAAAGAAAAGATAGTTACTATGGTCAATTTTTTTTAATGCAATGGAGAACATAGAAGGAAGGCTAGAGAAAAATCACAAATAAACAGGATGGGTTTGAAAACTACAGGTTGAGTTTATGATCCATTTTAAAAGAAAATCAAGTTGTACAGAGTGGAGATTTACATTTTAATATATAATCCTGGTTATGTGTTTTACCATGTTTATGGAAATGACCAGTTTATATTATGTTTCTTAAATTCAGAATAAAAATGAATGAATTTTTTAAAAAGTTCCTTGAGGAAAATATAGTATAGTATTCACTGGTTAGGTTTTTTGATACTTTCCAAATTTTTTAGTATCCATATTATTGTTCCAAAAATGTATGATGAGAATGATAATGAAGAGTGTTAATTCAGTCATTTAGGTGACTGTCATTTATTAAGCATTTATCACATGCCATTCCCAGCCCTCCAGGAGCTCACATGCTATTTATTAGGAAGACAAGCAAAATGCTTTTATATATATATATATATACATACATACATATATATATATTTATATATATACATACATACATATATATATACATATATATATATATGTTCTTCCTATTAAGCTTTGATTTTAGGATTCTGTAAGTCTCTCTATATAGTTATACTTTTTGATATCTTTATAATTAATGCACCTTGTCTAGAGAAGACTATGATATTTGTATCACTGTTTTCTACTAATTCATTTGACCTTGTAATTCAAGCTTTAAGTATGCATATTTACTTGACACATATTAAAATTTTTATACTTATCAAGTGCAAATTATTTTTTGAAAATATAATTGATATTGTTATGATCATCATTATTATTCCAGGCCATGGTATCAGTGCTCATTACTCTTTTTCATGTACCTTAACTCACCCAAATATGTTTTTCTGAATTGGAAACAAATCTGCCCTTCCAAATTTTACCTGTATGTGAAAGCTCAAATGAAACATTACCTCCTTAAAATAGGTTTTCCTGGTTTCTCTAATCATAAAAAAATTCATCTTCCTCACTCACTTCAAATACCAGCTTCTTTAAGAGAACTTCAGTCCTCACTATAGGTAGCCTTCTCTCTGGGATTATGTCCCATTTATAATGCACATACAGTTGTTTTCTTGAACAAGTTATTTTCTTGAGCTTGAAGCTTGAGCTTGAGCTTCTTGAAGATAAGGGGCACATTTTTGCCTTTCTTTTTATCCCCAGCACTTAGCACAGGGTTTAGCATAGAGGAAGTACTTAATAAATACTTATTTAATGACTAAAATCCTACTCAGATGAGCCATTAAATTGTGGAGGTGATCCTGGATTCTTAGGCCAGCAAAATAGGCTCAGGTGGTCCTACCAACTCAGACAAGCTTTGAGAAGATAATTTGCAAGGACCAACCTCACTAAATTCAGAGAAACTCATCACCAGTTTGGCTTCCAACATGATGAGTTTTTCAATCTCAACAACTACTTGCCAGCATCTACCAAGTTCATAGAATAATTAAGATCTGAGTCAGTGGAACCTGAATGAGCAATATTGAAGGTCCCTGAAACTTTGATGTACTGCCTTCACTGGAGTCTTCCTTTTAATAGTTTTTGTCTACATTTGTCCACTACTATGTTTTAAATAATCTAAGGATGCAAATTAAGACAACTCTGAGATACCACTACACACCTGTCAGATTGGCTAAAATGACAGGAAATGATAATGATAGCTGTTGGAGGGGATGTGGGAAAACTGGGACACTGATACATTGTTGGTGGAACTGTGAACGGATCCAACAATTCTGGAGAGCAATTTGGAGCTATGCTCAAAAAGTTATCAAACAGTGCATACCCTTTGACCCAGCAGTGTTTCTACTGGGCCTATATCCCAAAGAGATTTTAAAGGAGGGAAAGGGACCCACATGTGCAAAAATGTTTGTGGCAGCCCTTTTTGTAGTGGCAAGAAACTGGAAATTGAAAAGATGCCCATCAATTGGAGAATGGCTGAATAAATTATGGCATATGAATGTTATGGAATATTATTGTTCTGTAAGAAACGACCAACAGGAGGATTTCAGAGAGGATTGGAGAGACTTACATGAACTGATGCTGAGTGAAATCAGCAGAACCAGGAGAATATTATACACATCAACAAGACTATACAATAATCAATTTTGATGGACATGGTTCTCCTCAACAATGATGTGATTCAAACTAGTTGTGCTGTGATGAAGATAGTCATATACATCCAGAGAGAGGCCTGTGGGAACTGAGAGTGAACCACAACACAGCATTTTAACGCTTTCTGTGAATATTTCCATGCATTCTGTTTTCCTTCTTAGGTTGTTTTTTTTTTCTTCTTCTCTTTCTAGATCTGATGTTTCTTGTGCAGTAAGATAATTGTATAGATATGTATACATGTATTGTATTTATCATATAATTTATCCTATCTAGCATGTATTAGATTACCTGTCATCTAGGGTGGGGGGTGGGGGGAAGGAAAGTAAAAGCTTGGGGAAAAAAAGTTTTTTTGCAAAGGTCAATGTTGAAAGGTCACTCATATGTTTTGCAAATAAAAAGCTTTATTAAAAAATAATAAATAAATAATCTAAGGACAAACACTATTTCTTATTTACTTTCTTATCCTACTAAATATCTAGCCTGGAGCCTTGCATATTAGGGAGGAGGGAGAGAATAGATTTATGGTTTCATTCTTACAGAGAATATTTTCTCACCTCTTGGCAGCTCATCTATAACAGTCTGAGAGAGGAGCCTAGAGCACATATTAGGCATTTAAAATCCAAATTCAAATCCCGCCTCATTCTCCCAATTTCCTAACCTTTAAAAGGGGGAGGGGTTTGATGACCTCAAGGTTCCCTTCTAACTCCAAATCTATGATCACATGAATCAAATTATTCCTAAATAGATTTGGATTCTATTTAGAGAAGCATTTTTGAAGAGCTAGAGTCATCCCACAATAAGCAGGAAGTGTACATTTGCCAATGATGTTACAGAGAAAAACCTGTTAGTTGGGAGGTTAGACTATATATCCTCAAAAGTCTCTTTTTATTAAAAATTTCTATGGTTTCTTCTCCCAATATTCAAGGGAGTTTGCCCATTTGCTAGCCGTTGGTTAAATGTTTTCAACTAGGCTTTCCTGATATGACTTCATATACTCTTAGAACACAGAAATTTTAAGTATCTGTGTGAGAACATAATAAGTAGTTGGAAAATAACTCTAGACCTTTCTGAATTTTTATGTGAGGGCTGGTAATAGAGGAAATAACAATAAACAAATATTTTAACAGATATAGGTGACTTCCAGGGGAGGAAATTTCTTCTACCGATATAAGTTGACCCCTTTTATGCAAGCTATAGTTTTAGAAAATTACTTTAAAACAGTGGGGTCAAACTCAAAAAGAAATGGGGATCACTATTATTTATAAAAGAATCACTGAGTGTTGTATATTGGCTAAGTTTTAACATGTAAAATATTCTCTATGTTACATTGCATTTTAATTTATTTTGTTAAATATTTTCCGATTATATTTTTAAACTGATGCAGACTTCTCTTGGGAGTGTTATGGGTTACATGCTATTGGCAAGGAGCATGTTTGACACCTCTGATCTAGAGCATTCTTAGATTTAGGGACTTGCTCAGAAAACATCACAGACAGTTTAGGCATAGATATAGCAAAGGCATACACAGAAACAAGACAGGAGCTCAGGTTCTTCTGAATCTACCCACTATCTCCCTCTGCTTCTATGGTAATCAAGATAATACCTTTGGGACATTTTTTTTTAGTGTAGTACTTTGAGGTAAATAAGAAATCTCACTGTTAGCTAGAAGATGAGTTGTGGCTAAAAAATGAATCACCCTGGAACCAACTTGGTAACGAGCCCCTCTAAATTTAGGTAAGTTCATCCTTATGCAACAGTTATACAGTCCACTGCCAGGTCTATATTTCTTTTATTCTGAATTTAACAAGCCATTACCAAGGATGAGCAATTTCATATATATCCTAGAACAGGAAGGGATTGCATATGAAATTACATATCTCTGTTATGTAGAGCTTGCTTTTCTTTTTAAGTATATACTAAGTTCCACATATCACTTTCAAATTGTCCTGTTTGTGATTCCTTCTATTCTTTCGGTTCTCTTCTGTTCTTTTCTTTCTGTCCCTTTCCCTTAACCTCGCCATTCTCTTTTTCTTCTCTCTTTCTCCTTCTCTCTTTTCCTTTCTCTCTTTTCCTCTCTCTTCCTCTTTCTTTTTCTCTCTTCTCTTTTTCTCTTCTATCTCTTGCTCTCTTTCTCTCATTTTTCTGAAATCATTTCTTTTGTCCTTTTTTACAGCACAATAGTATTCCGATATATTCATAAACTATAATTCATTTTATTCTCCACTAGATGAGAATCCCTTCAGTCTCTAGTTTTTGTTTTGTTTTGTTTTGTTTTTATATTATTTTGTTTGCTAACAGGGAAAAAACTGCTATAAATATTTTATATTTATATTCTTTATTTGTATTTATGTGTCAAAATATTTTTGTATTTATGTGTCTTTATTTTATCTCTTTGGGTATAGTCCTTTTGCAATGATATCAATAAGTAAAAGATATACACAATTTAGTGACTTTTTGGGCATAGTTACAAATTGCTTTCCAAAATGTTAGACCAATTGATAGTTCCACCAACACTGTATTAAGGTGCCTCCTTGGACATTTTCCTTTTTTGCCAAATATATTTACCAATCTGATGAATGTGAGATATAACTTGGGCACTACTTTAGAGTTCCTTTAGTTATTAGCATTTGGATAATTTTTACTTTTTTTTTTCCTTTTCCTTGGTTAGATTTCTTCCTTTGAAAATTGGCCAGGGATATACTTAGAGGGATAATAGGCTCAGAGCTGGTAGGAACCTCAGAGATCATTTAGCTTAACCTTCTCATTTTATAGAAGAGAAAATGGAGGCCTAGAAAATTGAAGTAAGCAATAGAGGCAGGATAATAGGATCAAAGGTTTATAGTGGGAAAGGACTTCAGCAGTCATTCAGTCTAAAAATCTTCATTTTTGAAATGAGGACGAGGAAACTGAAGTCCAGATAAATGACTTGCCCAAAGTCACATAAGTAGAAAGTAACAGAAGTAGGATATAAAATCCAGGTTGCTATGACTATTAATCCAGCATAACACAAATATATTTGAATTCTCTCCAGTATGATAGGATTTTCCTAAATCACAATTTTTGGGACGGCTGGGTTAACTCTAGGCTTCAAAGAGCATACTTAGTAGCAAGATCTCTCTGGAAAAGAGGTCTATTTCTAGAGTGATTCCTTTTGAAGGAAAGTGGATGTTTTTGTTTTTCTGGAGGAAAATATAGGAAAATATCACTTGTTTTCTTCCCAGACTGCTTTCACCTCTCTGGAAATACCCCCAGAGGGCAAAGCCTCTGAAAATATGCCTGTAATATTTCTGGAATTTCTGATGTTGCAATTGGCTGTTTTCCTTGTCTTAAGAGGCAGCCCCAGCGAGTGCCAGCAGCAAGCTCCTCACAATACCACAGATTAGCAACAAGCAGGATGGGAGCAGCATCTTGGGTCCCTGAGGAAGAGGCAGTCAGTCATGTGTTGTAACAAAGGATACAAAGGCACACAATTGGCATTTACTCTAGCTATAAAGCAGAGCACTAATCCTGTCCCCTTTGACCCTGCACTATATTCCAATAGGTCAGACCATCCTTGCTTAGCTTCCCTAATGCACATTATCCTCTTTGGTCAATAAAATTTCCCTCTGTCTCTACCACTGACAATAGCTGTGAAGGTCAGCTTGGCCCCTCCAGCCTCAACAGAGTTTCTCAGCTGTCAATGGGAATTTAAATTAAAGCTATAGGTAATCATTTCACTGCTTTTAGGCAAAAATGGATGATTCTGTTGCTTTAGCCAAAATCAGCTTCTCAGAAGTGAGAAGTGAAAAGATCTCATCTCCCCTAGGGATGTATTGTCAGCGCCTGAGGGGAGCTAAAGCACACATCGGCCCTAAATTGTAAATTTCTCAAGGCAGGATATTTATCCATTACATTTTCCTGATATAAAGCAGCTACTTTTCTCTTGAGACATAACCACAAAATGGTCTAAGTTGGGGGGGTTGGTGGGAAGGGGAGGAAGTAAAGGGAGGATAAAGAGAAGAAGAATGGGGGAAAAGAACACTGGCAAAATTGTAACATGTCCAAATTGTATTCCTCTGATAAAGTATCCAATCTCACTTGCTGAGTCCCTGTCACCCCTGGTCCCAACCCCTGGAAAAAAAACTAAAAAATGAATTAATTCACAGGAAGGTGAGAAAGCTTCTGGGAGTGCCATTCCCAGGATTATCTGCCTTTTTTATTTTAAAGAAGTGAAAAGAGGGTCTGAGTATAAAGTTATGTAAGTGCTGGATTTGAATCCTGTCTATGCTACTTAATTATGTGATTCATGGTGGAAAGGGCCCTGGCTTTGAGTCTGGAGATCTAGGTTTAAGTCCTGTCTCTGAATTGGGTAAATCCCTCACACAGTCTGAGCCTGTTTCTTTATCTGTAAAATGAGGATGTTGGACTGATGGGAGCAGCTGGGAGGTACAGTGGATAGAATGTCAAGCCTGGAGTCAGGAAAACTCATGAGTTTTAGTTGGGAAAACTCATGAGTTTAAAGTCTTATTAGCTGTGTGATCCTGGGCAAGTCACTTCACCTTGTTTGCCTCAATTTCCTTACCTGTAAAATGAGCTTGAGAAGGAGATGGCAAACGACTCTGGTATCTCCGTCAAGAAAATCCCAAATGGAGTCACAAAGAGTCAGCTAGAACTGAAAAACAGCAGCACAGACTAATGGCATCTGAGATCCTATCTAGATTTAGAGCTAAGAATTTAAGATAAGCTGCTTAAAGTCTCTAGGCCTCAGGTTTTATTTTGTTTTGCCTAGAATAATATATAGTTCTATAAATTTTAAGCAAAAAGAAATGGAAATTTCATTTCTTGCCTCCAGACATAATATTAGTGTGGGTTAGACTAAATTCTTAGGTAAGGGGCCTTCAGCAGCTTGGTTCTAAGACTGATCCCAAAAGGACAAAGCTCTAAAACAAGAGACATTGGGTTAGAATATTGGGCCTGGAGCCCGAAGGCCTGAACTCTAATCCAGAGTGTCTCAACCGAATTTTTGAATGCAGCCCATACTGGACTGATGTGTAACCTGGGAATGGCTGGAGCTAGAGAAGGCCAAAGGCTGGTGTGTCAGGACACAAAGTAGTCCCTCCTGAGGAGGGCTTAACATGCTGGGTAAGGCAGTGCTTATTAGTGGGCTGGACTATAGCATAATCTTTCTTAAGCCTTGAGATAGCTCTCATTTGGCATTTCTTGGGACTATACAGATGTTCTTGGGTCCCATGGGAATAGTTATTGTCTCAAGTCTTGGGGGTCAGGATTACTCAGTGGGGTACAGAGCCAAAGTTCTATGACGGGAACAGGAGTGCAGTATCTGACAGTCAAAGGAACAGGGAATGTGAACATTTGATATTTGGTCTAGAGAAATAGGGGGTGCTAAATTCCTCAGTGAACACCTGGTGCTGGTTCGAGCTTTGCCAAAGGGTGATATCCAGAGAGAAAAGGATTATTGTTATGCTAAATTCAGGGCACAGACTGATTGCAGGACCTTAGTTCTGAGAAATGATATCTCCAAAATGCTTTGATATCCTGTATTGTCTCAAGACCTAAGAATGATGTCATAGTCCAGCCCACTCTGTCTCTGTTTCTATTTCTCTCCTTCTCCCTCCTACCCTCCCTCTCTGGCTTTCTCTGTGTGTCTCTGTCTGTCTCTCTGTCTCTGTCTCTGTCTCTGTCTCTGTCTCTGTCGCTCTCTCTGTCTGTCTTAAGCCATCTTTTTCAGGTAGGGCTTCATTGTTCGCAAGTCATTTTCCTTACTCTGAAATAAATCATAATGCTGCTTTGTGTCCTAACACACCTGCCTCTGGTCTGCTCTGTTCAACTCCAGTCATTCCTAGGTGAGAGACCAATTCAGATTGGACAGCATCCAAAATTCTGTTTATTTCACACTCTTACTAGCTGTATGACTGGGTAAATCACTTAACCTTTATTTAGCTCAGCTCATATAAATGGAGGCAATATACTATAAACTCAACTATAAAATGGAGGCAATAGTAGTATCTACTTTGAAGTTGTTCTGAAACTCTAAGGAGGTAATATTTGCAAACTGCTTAGCATATAGTAGATAAATAAACGGTTGTTTCCTTTTCCTCTCAGTCCTTCCCCTCTTTTGTTGGGTTTACAAGTACAAATGGACTGGATGAAAATGACTGTACTAATGTAAAGAATATCAAAGAAAATGAAATCAAATTAAAATAAGTCATTTTTAAAAAGCAGGTGACCTTGAAATCAATGCCAGATAGTACCAAACAGAACATGACATTAGGTTCTAGTTTCAAAATTGCCAAAAGCTAGCTATGTGGCTCTGGGCAAGTTAAAACACCAATCTGGTCTTTATTTTCTTTTGGAAAATGAGAGTATTCGTCTAAAGTGTTCATAAACTCATAAGTTTAGAGCTGGAAGGAGCCTTGGGGGCTATCAAGTCCAATGCCTGCATTTTACAGGTGAGGCAGAGAGAAATCAAATGTCTTATAACTTCAGCTAGTTAAGTGTCTGAGATGGGATTTGAACCCATTTACCAATTCAAGTTCAATGTCCCTCTGAGGGCTTTTCTAATTCAAAGTCTATGACATTATCCAACACTGGGTCAGCCTTTGATTAATAATCATTTTGATTTGAATTTATTTTATGAAGAATAATCTCAAAATAGAGAGATAAGGGATAATAAGATGTTGGCTCCCCATTGTCTACTTTGATATTTTTATTCACACCACTTCTTGTTGCATCTCCCTTTCCTTAAACTCTTTTAGCCATTTTAATCACTTTCCCCTCCTTCTCCCCCATTCTTGGTAAGTCTTCAAATTCTATTTATGTTGGTCATCTCTCATGGGCTTACCTTGGGTAGCATACATTTCAGGAGAAAGTCTTAATGCTACAAAATCACTTGGGAACCCCGATTGGTGTGGGTAGTTATAGCAATGGAACTGGCATTCATGGAGCATTTCATGATTCACATCTGACCTTGAAACAATCCAGTGAAGCCCTGTGCTGCAGATCTTGTTTTCAGCATTTATAGAGCTAAAGAAACTGAAATGAAAAGAAAAGAAATAATGACTCATAGGGTCAAGCCAATAAGTGTCTGAGAGGGAGGTCAAGGTGGGCAGGTGAGATTGATGAGGTCCTGGATGGCTGGGTGTGGTTGTCAGAGAAAGCTGAAGTATTGCCCTGAGGCAAACAGGGAAGAGCACTGATGGGGATCAGTCTAACCTTACAACTGGATCTTGCTTTGTCCAGTTAAGAAATTCAAGTTCTGTCAAACCCCTGAGGTCCACCTTCTGTGGAGGTTCTGGGCAGCTTCACTCTGCTATCTATGTCCTGCAAGAATCCCAGTCCTGTCCCTGAAGTTAAATTTCCCCTATAAATTTGCTTATGATCCATGCCATCTTTGCCGAACCCCTTTGGGTCAGTCTACTGTCTGCCTTATGGTGTCTTTCCCCTCAACTCCCACCATGCATTAAGGTGTCTTTCTCCTTCTACCTAAATAACTCTTTTAGGGTTCTGCCAGCTAAGAGCATGCTCCAACCTCATGAAGTGTTTCCGTTTTCACGGCTAATGGTAAGTTCTAATAGAAAACTTGTCTTTCCATCATTGATTATTAAAACCCCCTTTTCTTGTTATGTGTTCTTCCAACTATATTTAATATTTGCCTCTTCTGGTGTCTGTTGTATCCCTATTTTGTCTGTAAGCTCTTCTCCTAAATAAACCTACCTTTTGCCAAAGGGAATGGCTATTGTGAATCCTTTACATGATCAAACCCCAACATTTATGCTCTTCTAAATCACATCATCCAGTCCCTAAAAACCACTTCATTTGTTATATCAACCCCATCAAGATAGACAAGGCTCTTTCAGACCCAGTGCTTGCCAAGGCATTGCCTCCTTAAGGGACATGGCATTCTGCCTAGTTTTTGTTTGTATAATCCCATAAATTTCCTGTGCCAGTGTCAGGCACAGTGCTCCTGAGAACATGGAATGGATCATTCCAGTTATCTGTCACTTATTTTTTACCACGTGACCAACCTCTCTTTTGCAATCATTAACTTTTCTGAGAGCAACTTTTAGCATGGTTCTTTTTCAAAACTCCCAAATTATTATCACATTGCAGTCTTCTGTGTGATACTCATTTTTATTACTTTATAGACTTGTGGATCCATACTCATTCAACAATTAGTAGAATATTGACAACACCTTTAAATTTCTTCCATCTTTCATTTTTACATACTTCTAACTGGGAGCTGGGAAGAGTCAGGTTGTATGTATAACCTGAATTGAATTCAGAGGTAAATATTTAACAACTGGATTTTCAAAAAAAATTTTATGTATATATATATACATATATATACATATATGTATATATATGTATATATATATATGCATATATACGGAGGACACACTTTTACATTTAACCTGCATTAACCTTTTTTCCATCTTTTTAAGTCTAGACAGTCAACAAAACAATAAAACTAACCCTAACTTATAGCGTTTGCCAATTTCCAAAATGTGCTCATATTGAAAATTTAACAACCTTTTCTTAAGAGGCAGTTTATGTTAGCTCCAGCACACCTCTGACTAAATTATTGTTTAGGTTACATAGGGATAAATGAATTTTGGCAGAGGATAAGGGACAGAGACTGAACCTGTTATTTCCTTAGTAAAGGGAACTTCCCCTACCAAAGCAAGTCAGTACTTTCCCACTAATTTATCATCTTAAAAGGTTGCCTAGAACACAAGAGTCATTTTTGACTTGCCCAGGGTCACAGATGCAGGTATGTGTCAGAAGTGGAACCTTGACTGCCTCTGAGACAAGTTCTCTACCTACTACCTCAAAGTGTCTTTCACTGAGCCAGAGGGTCAACTTTTCTCTCTTACTTTTATAAGCCCACAGAAGATTTCTTTCCTCCAGTTTTTATGTGAAGGTGTGCTTCAAAGCACATCTAAGACTTTGGGCTGGTTATACGTGCATACAAGAAGTCTGGGAATGTTGTTACTTAGTGACATGGTAGGTTGAAGTGACTTGACCTTGCCCTTTTTGGTAAGATTGTGTCTGTGTCTTTTTCTGACCTATTACTCATCTACATGAAAGATGTGGATTTCTCTGCAGAAATGATGAGATACTTCAGAGCCAGGACTCTGAGGAAACAAGACAAGAGAATGTGGGGGAGGTTTTTTTTAATTATTGTTCCAGGCATTCCCATTTTACACATAAGGAAATAGCCTCAGAGAGCTTATGTGACTTAAATTAATACTTAGCCTGGCATTAAAGGGACTTCGTGATCTGGCTCCAATTTATTTTTCTAGCCTTGTGTCATTTTATTTCCTTTCATATACTCTCCATTCTGGTCATATTGGCCTGCTCATTTTCCCTCCATCCATGACAAACTTTCCACCTGCCACCTTCATGCTCTTGTATAAATGGTCCTTTATGTGTATAATTCATTACTTCTTCACCTTAGCTTTTCAGTCTCTAACTTTCTTCAAGATACTGCTCAGACATCTACCTTCAACATGAAGTTTTTCCTGATACTTCCCACTTTGTGCTCTACCTTATGAAATTACTCTGTATTTTGTGTATGTATTTTGTGTTTCTTTACCTGTGTACATGTCTCTAAATAGAATATAATTTCCTTCAAAGACATAATTTTATCTTTGCCTTTGTACATTCAGTATTTAGCATGTTGTTGGTGTTCAGTTGTTTCTCCATGACCCCATTTGGGGTTTTCTTACACAAAAATAGTTTACCATTTCCTTCTCCTGCTCATTTTTACAGATGAGGAAATTGAGGCAAACAGGGCTAAGTGATTTGTCCAGGGTCACAGAGCTAGTAAGTGTCTGTAGCCAGATTTAAAGTCATGAAGAGGAGTCTTCCTGACTTCAGTACTTTATCCACTGCACTACCTAGCTGTCCCATTTAGTATAATGGTTTGCATGAAATAGTCTTTTAATACATGACTATGGAATTGGATTTAGTAGACATGTCTTGCACTCAGTCATAGATAGTAGAGTCAAATCTCTCCTAATTCCAAATCTGATGCTTCCATCACTTCACCATACTGACTCTCAATCTCTCAAACCACCTACCCAAAAGAATAGTGTTTAGAATCCTTACTCCCACTCCTGGCTCCATGTCCTTCCAAAATGTTAGTAAAACAAGTCTTAGTAACAGTAATGAATTCTTCATAGTCAATGATTTGGTAAAGGGCATGTAAACAAGTCCAAAATGCTTCTTTGCATATAAAAGGCAACTAACTAATCCAAAACATTTCCTGCAGTTTCTGCCAAGTAGTGGTCTATCAGTCTCCAGAGCAGAAAGCACTTTCTCATATATTATTTGGTGAGATTTTTATTTATTCCAACCCAGTAAAGACACAGAAAAAGAATATAAAGGATCAGCAGGATGATTTCCTAAGTGGCATGGGTGGAACTATACTTGGTTAATTCTTATAAAGACCCTAGAAATGCCCTGCCCTCTCCTTTCCCTTTTTGCTGCTGTCATTCAAGCGTCTCTTTTTCACTACTAGAATATTCTCTTAAATAGTTTTCATGGCTCCAATATATCCTTGCCCTAATTCTCTTATACTCTGTTGCCAAACCCATCTTACTTATGCACAGTGTGGAGAGATGACCACTGAAGACGTTTTATAAATACCCCTTCTTTAGCTTGTTCCCCTGTTAGGAGATAAGGAGAGAAGCTCAGAAGAGTTTAACCCAGACAAAAAACGAGATGACTAACCTGACATAACAGTAATACCTCAAGCTGCACTAATGGTTCAACAAATGCCTGGGCAAGGCTTTGATTTTCTTTAGTTATTTATAAAACATGCCCAGATCAGTAGGCTCTTATTCCTCTTGCATGGAGAAAATGACATGCTTTCCCTGGCCTGGTAAAAACATCCCTAGAGAGGGGCAAGACACATACTACTCATGAGATATATAGCAACCAATCACTAGAACATGAGGTGGAGGTTATTTTCAGTTGGCCAAGTCCTGCGAAACATTATTGACTATTGACTGACATGTCCTGTCAATTACTGGATAAATCAAAAAGAAGTTGTCAAACATTTACTGTGGTTCAGGTATGATGTACACAAAGAAAAAAGAAAATCTTTTTTAAAAAATCTGTGAGATAGGGAAGTCACATTTTCACTTGGTATTTTATGAGGGGTCAGCTGCAATGAGCCTGTTTTTCTGCCATAGTTGTAGAAAGAATGAGTGAGGTACAAAGAGGATATAAAGGATTTCTTTCTTTATGGAACTATTGTAACCTCTATTTTTTAAAAAGCTCTAGAGAGAATTCTTAAGAAGAGATTTTGTCATCTTGAATTGACTTGAGAATGTAGAACTGTGTTCTCAGAAGTGAAGAGAAGTCTTCTATAGTCACAATGAAGTGTTGGGATATCTGGCTGTTATCATTCACCACAAATTATTGTAAATAATTATTTATGTCTTTGATTTATATTGTTTGTATTATTTCATTTTAACTAAACTGTATATTCAGTTACTTTAATATTTTTAATTCTGGAAGAATAAAGAATTATATTTATTTATATAGTTAAATAAATATTTATACATGTAGATATATACATACCTAGATAAATACATACACAGAAAAAACACAGATGGGGAGAGGGAGAGAAAGGAGAAAAGAAAGAAGGAAAGAGAAAAAGAGAAGGAGGAGGAGAAGGAAGAGGAAGAGAAAATACTATTGGGGAAGGAAATTTTTCTACCTTATTAAATAAATATTTGATGAACTGGGATGGATCTTTTAGCTTAGCTGATTAATTGATAGATACATTGAAATTTTATTTATTAATTAGGAAATATGTAACTATGCTTTTAGATTAACTATATGGAGGTAGGGGAAGATCAAGAATGATTTCATCTTAAAGTAGAGCTTGAACTGAAACTTGAAAGAAATCAGAGATTCTCAGAGGTTGGGGGCAAGAGACAGTACATAAAAGGTATGGGGGACAGCCCCTGCAAAGCTTTGGAAATGAGAAACGGAACATTTGTGTGTGAGGACAAAATATATAGGCAATAGAATTGGACCATGGAACGTATAGAAAGGAATAATACAGAGAAATACGATCCTAAAAAAGAAAGAAAGAAAGAAAAAGTAGGCTCTTACTCCTTTTGCATGGAGGAAAGGACATGATGACCCTTGGGTAGCAAAAATATCCCTGGACAAGGGCAAAACACACACTACTCCTGAGAGATATGGCATCCAGTCACTAGAACATGAGATGGGAGGTCATCTTCAGTTGGCCAGGTGGATTTGGGGTGGTTACTATCAAAAATAATCAGCTAGAGGCAAGCATCATATGGGATATTTATAGGAAATTTTGACTGCCCTCTCCTGAAGGGTAGAGAGGATACTCATTGTAAAGTTTTAAAATCCCACAGAAGCTTGTAAATGGACTCTACCCATGCTGTAGCTGTGTAACCTGTAGTTAGAAAAGTTTCTAGTTGAATAGTAATGGAGACCAGTGACCAAGTCTGATTTCTGAAGCTCCTAAAACATTGTCTTCCCCCAACATGGATCTTCTGCTCAGCACTTTAAATTTTTTTAAATTATGAACAAGAAGACAAACCATTAACACATATGAATATTTCATACACAAAATGCCAGAAAATGGGGTTGTACATAAAATCCTAGACCTAGTAAATATAGTAGACTCTTTTAAATATATGTCAAATTTAACAGAAATATCAACATTTCTATGTTTATATATGTCCTGCTCTGAATCCCAATCTGATCTTGTCCTTGTATTTTTAACATTAGCTACTTTTTTCTTTATTCTCTTCTTTTTTGCATTGCTATCATTACTGTCCTACTTCCTTCTCAGCTTTCCCCTCCATACATATAGTTAACTTTCTTATGACAATCAGTCAATCGATCAACATTTAAGTATCTACTATATACTGGGCACTGTGCTAGGTACAAACAGAAGTTTAATCAAGCAAAACATATCTGAATTTTAATGATATTTTTTGCAAATGTATGCCTTATTATATAGCAATAGTCTATCATGTGTCCACCAAGAAGTAGGAGGAATAATACCCCATTTTCTGCCCTACTTGGAGAATAATGAACCTTCACCAAAGTTATTCTGGGTACTGAAATCACTACAACTATCAGAAGGGCTGTGGATTTATTTTTAATGTTTTATTGTTATTTTCTTTTTTGTTTCTTTTTTTTTGCAATCAGATTCTAGGAGACATGTTTAGATACTGTCCTGGAGGGATGGAAGATAGGAATGGAAGGCTCATTATTTTCCAGAATTGCTAAGACAAAAACTCTATTAACACTGATTTATGCAAGTGGAGAACTCTAGGTTATCTTCAAAATATTACAGAGGCCAGCTTAGGGTTCTGATGAATGTGGGAAGGACCTGTGTTAGAGATATTACTGAGTCTTGACTCAGGGCATGGGAAAGGTATGGAAACAAGAAAATGCCCAGAATATCTATATTGAGTCCCAGCTGCCATTGTAAAGTCTGCCTGAATCACACAAAGGAATAAAAACATTCAGTCCACACAGAGGTTAGCAGAAATCCATGGATATACAGGCTGATCCATCCACAGCTCAGGCAGACATGCACACATGACATTCTATTCCTGTCTATGGATAGTATGACACTCATTGCAAGCCTTCAATGCAATGAGTCAATTCTAGCTCTTAAAACATTCCTAAAAACTATTT
>JAJPUD010000544.1:1160-27493 GCA_023553655.1 Myrmecobius fasciatus
CTTTCTTTCTTTCTTTCTTTCTTTCTTTCTTTCTTTCTTTCTTTCTTTCTTTCTTTCTTTCTTTCTTTCTTTCTTTCTTTCTTTCTTTCTTTCTCTTTTTCACTCTATTGCTATTATTACTTTGACACATGGGTAGTTCAGTATTCCTGAGCTAGGAATTAGTAACTACTAGTCCTCCTCTGGTTATTGATTGCTTTGATCTTTTTACTCTATAATTAGGGGGACAATTAGTGCTTTCTTCCTCAGAGTATCCAATTTTCTCCTCTTTAGGAAGATCCTAAGCTCTCACTAGACAATCATGCTTTTCCTTTCTTTTCTCTTCTATGTAGCACTCTCCTATTCTCCATCATCATAATGAGGACTGTCTTCCCACTCCCTCCACCTCAGATCCTTTTATTTTCCCATTGAAATTTTGCTTTTGTTTATTTTAGGGCCCTTCAATCTCCCTAAAAATCTGGAGGAGAGAGAAATATATTTTCTAGTTCCTTCATCTTCTCCTCCAGGAAGGAGGAGACTCTCGTAATACAAATAACAATTGCTGGATTTTGGTATAAATGTCAAACCTTACACAGATCACTACACAATTTCCCCTATTTCTCCATAATGACTGAGATTTTCGGCTTCTTTCTTCAAATTACTTGTGCATGTTTACTTCTCAACCTTAAGCATCTAGAGAACATTACTCAGATTCCTCTCCTTTTTAATCTCTTGAAATCCATAGCCACAGCCACTCACCTGCCCTTCAATCTTCTACCAATTTCCAATCTATTTCATCAATTTGTTCTACTCCCAAATCCCCTCAATTGATTTGCTTAATCCAGTTATTTTTTTCCCCATAATGTATAAAGAGACTGGAATTTTTCCTCTTACCTTTTTTCAGTCCATTTGTATTGCCAGATACCTTACCCTTTCTGAGTTTGACATCTTCAAATATTATTCTCTGTTCCTTCTTGATTCTTCTTGATCCTATTCTCCCATTCCTTTAAATTTTCCT
Organism: Myrmecobius fasciatus; assembly: GCA_023553655.1. Lineage (NCBI taxonomy): Eukaryota > Metazoa > Chordata > Mammalia > Dasyuromorphia > Myrmecobiidae > Myrmecobius > Myrmecobius fasciatus. The sequence goes on from JAJPUD010000544.1 coordinate 2,155, forward strand.
TAATTGCCTTCTATCTTAATCATCATTCTTCCAGGTTTGCAGTAGATGTTGATATCTTTCATTGAAGTCCTCTTACCTTGATATCACAACCTAGCATAATGGTGACTTCATGTTCTCAAGTCTATACCATAGGAATGCAAGTTCATGACAAGTTCTAAGTTGGAAAGTCTTTATGTTTAATTAACCTATATAATTTCTTGTCTTTCTTATTAGGTTCAAGCTTTTCTCTTTTCACCTGTTTTTGTCTCTCACAATTTTCTTCCACAGGAGCCAGAAGTAGAAATATTGCATTTGATCTTCTTAAATTAAATAAAAACTTCTCTGTTGATCATTTAAATCTCTTCATGAATTTCTTTCATCATACTTTCCCAGTCTCTTTATATGTTACTCTCCTTTACAAACTCTATAATCCAAACCAAACTGTTCTTCTTGTCTCTATTCTCTCTGCCAACTCTATTAACTCATTGACTGCCCCTGGGTCTGGAACACTTCTCACTTCTTCCTCTTAAAATCTTTACTTTCTTTCAAATATAAGTCTTTATTTCCTTTCAAATATCAACTTAAATGCTAGCCTTTAATTGAGGGTTTCCTGATATCTAATGGTCCTATCCCATGACCTTGCATATACTTCTATATATCTCTCACCTGATGGATCATAGAGGACAGGGACAACGTTTGAATCCCCTATACCTTGCTCAGGATCTGCTGCATAGTGCTTATCATACGGTATCTGCTTAGTAAATGCTTATTGGTTGATATTGTTTTATATATTATGTTATATATTACATATACTATATATTATATTATCAACACATATATTATATGTGATGTATGTATTATATATAATATAGTGTATATAGTATTACATATAAATATTATATGTCTATCTTCAATGAATCAATGATCAAAAATATTGCTATAGTCAAATTTATCATAGAATTTTGTATAATTTTAATGCATACATGGAAGACACTTTCTTTGAGGAAAGGATTCAAGGCTATATTTTTTCCTTCTGGGTTAATTAAAATAAAAAAATAAACAGCCATGGCATTAAACTCCTCTATTAGACTGTGAGCTCCCTAAAAGCAGGAACTGGATTGGTGGGTTTTTTGTCCCTTTGTATCTTTAGCCTGACACATGATAGGTACTTATTAAATGCTTGTTGGTTTAATTTGAATGCAGGTTCTAATAGTTTGTACAACTCTCAGTAACTTGTATGTATGTAAAGATGTATTCTCATGGGAAATTATCTTTGTCAGTTTGTTTCCTCGCTTCTTGTTCTTTCATCAAATGTATCCAAATCTTTTCCTGTGACTCATCAGAGAACTTCCCACGCATCATACTTTACTGAAAAAAAAATAAAGTCTCCTATCCTGAGGTCGTCTTTTTTTTTCCAGTTATGTAGTTCAAATCTTTTCAATACTATCTCCCATTCTCTCCTTGGTCATAACTTCCGGAGAAAAAACAGTCCTTCTTGCCAACATCAATGCTTCTTCTGGTACCCTTGATTCCTTTCCTTCCTACCTTTTTCAGAAGATCATCTCCACCATCAGCCCCTTTATTTCCCTAATTTTCAACTTCTTTTTATCCATTAGCTCCTTCCCTATCACCTAAAAATATGTACAGATTTCCCCCATCCTTTAAAAAATTTCATTTTATTTTACCATTCCCTCAAGCTATCACAATATATCTTTTCTTCCTTTGATAAATTCAGTTTTCTCTTAATTGAATTCATTCTCTTTTACTTTTAACTTACTTCTAAATCCCTTGCTCTCTCTTGTTGATTTTTCTGGAATATTTGAAACTATAGAACACTTCTTCCTTCTGAATATTCTCTAATCTTAATGAGATCTGAATAATCTCTAATCTAATAATTCTCTAATCTAACCCAAAGATTAGAGACACTACTGTCATGGCTCCCCTTCTAAAGTCTGTTCAGTCCTCAGCCTCATGTCCTGTTCTCTGTGTGTGATGAGTATTCCAAAGTTCTGTCCTCTTCTTCCTCTATGTTCTCTCTCTCTCTCTCTCTCTCTCTCATTAGAACCCACTGATTCAGATATATTCTCTATGCAAATGATCTCAGCTCTACACATCTAATCTTAATCTCTTTCTGAGTTCCAGTTCCACCTCTCCAGCCTGCTACATACCTACATGTTATACATCCCAAATTCAACAAATCCAAATCAGAAATCATGATTTTTCCCCTTACAAACTCACCTTTGTTCCCAATTTCTTTGCTTATTTCTAGGGTATCATTATTTTTCCAGGTTTGCAGTAGATGCTGATGTCTTTCATTGAAGTCCTACCCTAATATCATATCCTAACATAATGGTGACCTCATGTTCTCAAGTCTATACCATAGGAATGCAAGTTCATAACAAGTTCTAAGTTGGAAAGTATTTATGTTTAAGCCTGTACTGTTAAGTCAGATTGGTTACAGTCTATTTGTCTATTTTCAGAATATTAGCTTCTTTAAATTAAGAGGCATATTATATTGTTGACTTGTAGAATCAGAGCCAGAAAGAACTTCACATACCAGAGGTTTCATTACCAGATGAATTTTTTTTCCAAATTAATATACAGTCACACAAAAAATGATGCAGTCACAGCAACCCCAAAAAATCACCTATTATAATCTCCATAAAAGAAAGAAATAGTACTGGAAAAATCAAAGGATTTTCTCCCTCTTTTGTTCTTACTTTCTACATGTAAATATATAATAACACATCAACCAATGGATACCTAAACATATTTACTTATAATATATACAAATATATGCTTACTCATGATATGGAAGAAAAAATATCTTGGGAACTATAATTTAAAAAGGCTTAAGATCAGTCACACTTACATATTTTTATATTGACAGGAGTTGACAGTTATATTTACCTCTCTTCTTCTATACTTCTCATCAATTTCCTGGTCCTAGATTCCAAATCTGCTTCCATTCCATCTGATACTCTCACTAGATTCCCAAATACAATGCTTGAGTTCTTTAACTTTTAAGAACTAGGAAAAAAGTTTGAAAGATACTCTCAGAGCAAATTCCATAACTTGTTTTCTTCCATCTGCCTTTTTATTGGACATAGCTGCTCTATTCCTATTCTTTCTCTCACCTATCTTCCTCCATCTTCAAGTTTGAGCTCAAAGAAAATGAAAGTTTTAATTCAAGAAACTCTAAATTAGAAAGTTAAACATATGTCAACAACTCTCCTAAGGCCCTATCAAATTTGATATTCCTCTGAAATATATATCTATATATATATCTATATATATATCTATATATATATCTATATATATATATATATACATCCAGGAACATTATGGGGCAGAGAAGTGGGTATCAGAATTGAAAGAACTAGATTAATTAACAGTTTTCTCCTCTATTCATTTGATACATTCTAAATTCTAGGAAATTCAACGGAATCTTCATTGAAAAAAAACATAAAGGGAAGCACCTTAAACAATAGAAATAATGATTATCTTAATAGCAGTCATACAAACAAATGAACAGATAGAGGCACAAAAACGAGTGCTGTATTTGTGTGCATTGTAGTCCAGATTCTCACTTGTGAAAGATGACCCCTGCTTTCGGCTGAGCGCATTCTCTGCATCCAACAAGCGGTGGCACTGTTGCTCTTGAAACAGAAGGGACCTTGGCAACTTAAAATAGGAACCCAGAAATCAGACCCCCTTGAAGTCCAGACAAATGCTTTCATTTGAAAAGTAGTGAAAGAGGACATTCTAGGCTGGGTGCCCTGGGGTGTTGTCAGAAAGTTTTTCACTAGAGGAGAATCGAGTCAAACCATGAACCCTTCCGAAAATACATAGCATTTGGAGCTTTGTTTGAAAACTAATTTGGGAGAGTTGGGGCGGGTAATTAATTAAGTAGTGTCAGAAAGTCTACAATAAAGTGTGGATATCCTTTCGTCAACAGAAAGACCTGTTTTTCCATCCCTTCTTTTTGTGTTTCCTTTTTTGTGTGTGTTTTTTGTTTGCTTGTTTTTTTTAAAGGGGGGGAGGAATGTTGGGGGAGTCCACCTTCTTTGAGCTCTGGGAGGTGGAGCTGATGCTTCTGGACAAGCTTCGCCTTTGGGAGAGCCTGTTTCCTTGTGGAAGGCAAGTGCTGGAGTGTTTACTTTTAAGACTTGCCTTGTTGCAGGTGACCACAGTGGATCTCTATTCATTTTAAGATGGGAGGGGGGGGGAAGAGGGGAGGGAAGTAACAAGGGGAAGTGGGAAATGCTGACTTGCTTTAATGTCTGCCTTTGTTTGAAGCAGACACGGATAGTTTCTTTGGCTAAGGAGGCCAAATAAAAACAGGCAAGTTCATCCAATATAAGTTTTATTAGCAATTTAAACAGCCCAGTGTGGGGCAGCCAGCACATTTTTGAAAAACCTTTCAGAGGATATGGAAAGAGATTATAAAAATAATAATCCCAGAGAGAATATTCAGTGGGATTTCAATTAGACTGGATCCCTCTCAGGTTCCCTTGATCCTCCACATGCTTTTCATAAAGCAGCCTTTATTTAGACCTTAATCAAAGTCTATTTGCTTAAATTGGCTTTGCCCTGAGATATAGACACCATTTTTAATCCTTTCTTTTTCCCCCATTTCAGAGCTTTCTCAGGGAACACAGAAGGTGAAGACTAGAAGCAGTGGTCCTGCCTGTATTCTAAGGCCTCAGGTAAACAATAATTTGACAGTTCTGTGGTACAGTCATCTTAAACTATTTCTTATTAGGCTGTCCTCATTAGTGGCAAGGGCAAAACTTACCCAAAATCTTCAAACTCTTTCTACTGGGGCCACCTGGAGTTAAGGAGGAATAGGAGTTATAGCCTTTGTCTAATCTTGAGGAATGGAAGGAAACTCAGCAGCGAGCACAGGGCAAAGATACTGGCTCTTTGCCACCATGGGCATTATTTCTTTCCATTTACCAGCAGAGACTATCATTAACAAACACTGACTATTTTGTTCTCATTGTCAGTCTGGAAAGAAAATTCTAAGTAATAGTTCCTCAAGGAACCTTCTGTCTTGTTGAGAAAAATAAACCAACAGACAGATTTTCTGAGGAATTGGGAATAAGCATGGTCCAAACTTATTAATTTTATCATTGTGGGAAACTCCCAGTGTGGAAATTGCTTTTTACAATGCAGATCACTAATTTGCCCATAATTTTTAGTTTTAGGATGTTGCCTTGGGCAGTGAGAGAGAAACAAATTTTCCCATGGTCACAGAGCAACTATGTGTCAAAGGCAAAACTTTAATCCTGCTTTGATGCTGAAAGAGGACAGTTTTCCAATGGAAAATTGAGAAGGGAATCACTAGGAATTTATAACCCTAACTAAGAGTGAGGCTTCTGATTAAGACTATGCTTACTGAATGGGAGATTTAGGTTACAAAACAGAATAGCCTGATAAGTACTACTTAAAAACATGCTCTATGTTCCAAAAGAGCTTGATGGTTGGAGTAAAAAGAGGACATACTTATTCCTTCCGAAGACTCATTAAAATAGAAAGACCTCTTATGGAAGAAAAAAACTGCTGATAGTTTGGAACATAGAGCAGCCTCTTTTAAAAGTTACAAACATTTTTAACATTTACTTTATACTTTTTGATTATATTTTGAGCCTGTTGCTTGCTTGATTAATTCTAATCCCAGTTGAGTAGAGAAATAACTCTTATCCTGATTACATTCTATGACATCTCTGATTATAAAAGGTGGAGAAGATGGAAAGATAGAACTGCATACATTTGGATGCAGAACTGTACCACGGTGAGCAAATGCAGTATGTCATATTCTCCTGCATTCTACACTTGGGCAAGTATGCATCCCAATTGTGTCATCTTATTTATAATATTAATCTACTTTCTAAAAATCACAAATGATATTTGGAAAATATTTTCCCCTTTTTTGAATGGAATTTCAAGATGCTTATTTTGGGTGTGAAAAAAATGACAGAAATAAAAGAGGAAGACAAAAGAAGACAGTATAAAAACAGGGTTTGATGAATGCTCTACTTCATCTGGAACAAAGAGAAGTCAAGTGCTCAGGATATGGTGACCCAAGAAACTGGCTATTGATAAAGATTTTTTATGCAATTTTAAGTTGCATGAGTTATCAAGAATTATAAATTTTTCCCAACTGGTTTGTAGTCTTAAGAAATAGTCCTATGTAGCAATTAAACATTGTAATATGGCCAATCATTAAGATTAAGGCTTATTACAACATGGGAATTAATATCCATTTAACTTTGAGTAGGTTCACATGAGTTAAATTTTATGTTTATATAGAAAACTAGTAGCATTTATCTTAAGTTCAAACAAACATATCATACACAGATGCACACAATTCAAGTAAAACAAAGCAGAATAGGGTATAGCAAAGCATAGAATGCAATTTGAAGTAAAACAGAGCGGTTATCAAGTAAATCCTCTCCATTCTTATGGCCATTGTCAGCCAGAACCTGTGGACTACTACTAGATATATCCAAAGTTGTTATCATTTAGTTAAGTATGAATTATTAGTAGTCCTATATCTTATGACTTCATCAAAATTCCAAAGTTTGGCTCATGTGGCAGTCATTAAGATGCACTAGAAGAAAGTACAGTGTTTGGTGTGAAAAGATAGAGATAGAGGATTTTTTGCTGACATCATTCCAGTTGACTGCCTAAGCGTGGAATGCATGGTTAGGAAAGATAGAGAAGCTTTGAATTCCTCAATGATTGTTGACCTAACAGTTCCATGGCCCTGAAACAGAATGTTGTTGTTATTGTTTTTAAAATTGTATTTCATGCTTCGTATAACTGCTTTGTAGCCTGTGCTCTTGGCATCACAAGTAAACTATCTAACCTGGTCCAAATTTTATGTGACTGAAATTGGAAGAGATGGATGTTTACATGAGCCAACAGTCAGCTGAGGAGAGAGTCTCCAATGAATTCCTACCTACCTAAGAACCTTGGTTTTAGTGATCAGGTTGATTAGTCTACGCTCAGATTATATAATATATTGTGTTGGTTCTTCAGGCAGTTTGCTTTTAAAAGTATACCAAACATTTCTGTATTGCTGATGATGTAGTGTCTCTGTGAGAATGGAATCAGTCTGGAAATTATAAAAAGCTCTAAAAATAAAATTTAATCTCTCATTTTTAAAAAAGTAAGATTTGCTTCTTGTTTCCCTACTTCCAGTGTAAAAAGATAAGAGTTGAATTTAGGCTTGCTGGGATTTCACAAATCGCTCCTTAACACAGAAACTAACATTTTTTTAAAAAAGGATTTTTTTCAACCCAATACATTTTTTTTATTTCTTATTTTTTCTATCTATCCATCCTTTTATCTTTCTAATCATTTAAAACTTCAGACCTTCACTTTTACTCACAAACAACAATGCATTAGCTTTTAAAGACCCCAGGATTATAGAAGGTCAGAGCTAAAAGAGACTTTAAAAATCATCTATCAGTCTAACTCAGTAATTTCATAGATGAGAGAACCAAGACAGTCCCAGTTAAACACTGGATTATGAATGATGTAAATTACCTGAACTCTCCCTATATTTTTCTTAGTTTCTTTATGATTAGTTAGCCTAGTTGGTTAGAGTATCCTTCTATGTAAGGTGGTTTTTTTTTTGGGGGGGGGAAGTTGTTGTTATTGTTGTTTATTGTTGTTCAAGCTTGGGCTTCCCTATTCCATTCAGACTGGAAGTACAGGAGCTACTCATGGACTCAGCCCCATTCTAATCATCACAGAAGCTTTAGCCTGCTCTGTTTTCCTTCCTTCCTTCCTTCCTTCCTTCCTTCCTTCCTTCCTTCCTTCCTAATTAGGGTTAAGTGACATGCCCTGGATCACATAATTAGTATCAAGTGTCTAAAGCCAAATTAAAACTCATGTCCTCCTGATTCCAGGGCCAGTGCTCTAACCACTGTACTGTCTAACTGCCTCAACCTGCCCTATTTTCAACTTGGGCCAATTCTCCCTTTCTTAAGTAACCTGATGATCCTCATCCTGGAAAATCAAAAGTCAATATCAAATTTATTGTAGCCAACCATCAGTTTAGCCCATTATAGCTCAAAACTCTCAAACTAAAGAGGTAACGAAGTGTATACCACCTTAGATAATAAGCATCTCACTCACTACTTAAACCAAGTTTATGGACTCAATCTATGAGAAATCCATTTATATTTCTTCTCTTTTATGATCAACAACTGATATTCCTAATCCAGGTTCCATCTCAAATTTATATCATTGCTTCAAGAAGAAATTATCTTAAAATGAATGGCTTAGTCAGCATAGTGTGAGCTCCCCAAACATCACTGACACAATGAGGTGAAGGAGATTCACCTCATTTACCAGTGTTCAATGTCAGAGCAAGATGAAATGAAAGAGTGGAGGTTTGAGGAGGCAATGTATGTCATATGGTAATTTGGTCAACCTTTCTGCTAGGATAGCTCATAATCTCCATATAAACATCACTAGCATGAAATCTTTGATTCCTAGCTTCCCACTTTTATTTCTTTGGATATAATTATAACTAGAAAGTTTAGCAATTGGGGAAAGCAGAGGGTGAGAAAAAAGAAAGCATTTTTCCTCCAGAGGATCTGTCTCCTGCTCGATGGTATAGTTGAGGATACCTAGAATCACAACACCCAGAAGTACCAGAGACAATTGCTAGAAAGAATGGGAGGCATCAGGCAGATGACATAATGATAGAAAAGACATGGCATTGGTCAGTCCCTCATACCTGAAATATGGTAAGGGCAGCTATGATTTCTCATGGTAACAGAACTCTTGGGGTGAAGTCTTGAAGACAGATGAAAAGGCAGAAGGAATTGAAGATGAAAGAAAGGATTCAATCTAAATTCAGGGATCAAGGATTTGCATATAGGTACTAAGAGACCCCTTTGTAACTGTTCTCTCTTAATTTCATGGTCAGATGACACAACGATCCATACCTTAAGTGCTATGTTTTCCACTCCTCCTTTTCTAGTTCTCTTTCCTGTTCCCTTTCTCTCTTTCCCTCCTGCCTCTTTCCTTTTCTCCCAAACTATTTTTCTAGCCTATATAGTTTTTTATTTTACATCTGCATTAAAGATTAATTTTAAATATGAAAACAATAAATACCAAGAAGTGCAAGACCCAGACTCCACCCTCAAGGAATTTAAGATTACTTAGTACATTCATTATTCAGAGCCACTTTCCCTCACTAATGTCTCCCATTTCTCCCCTATTTCTTAATAAGAAAAATTATTCTCTTATCAGGATTTTAATTTTTACGTCTTTTGCTTTAATAGATCTCAAATATCTCATATCAAACAGAGATAGAGCTCTGAAGTATTGTACTCAATCCCCCAAAATTATAGGATTTGTGAATACATGGGACTCTGCTGAATTCTGAGTATCCTATTTTTGATTTTCTTTTTCTCCTCTTTATGCCTTCTCCCTGTACTTACAATGACTTCCCTGTAATTGCTGTATTTCTATTTCTTCATTAAAAAAAAAAACCTCTCCCTCAATGAAACTTTCCCCTACTACCTTCCTCTATTTCCCATTTCCTTCTATTTAATAGAAATGACTTGTTTTTTCCATCGTTAAGTTCCCACACAGCTAGAGAAGATATTCCCCAGATGACCAAAATTATAAAGAATGCATCAATGAGTTTTATTTGAGTTTCATTTAAAACATCTTATTATTAACATGTAGCTCTTTAGAGATTATCAATCCTTTAGAAATTATGAAGCCCTACTATTGTTTATTTCATTTCAAAATATTTTAAGTGCTTCCTACTAAAGGTCCCATAAGACAAATTCTTTGTTTCTTCAAGGATATAAGGTTTAATTAGCATCTCTACTTTTTTTTTTACACCAACACAGATTCCTAACCACTCTATGGTGTGGTAGCTGGTCTCCATGAACTTCTGTGCTGAAAAATACATCGTCCTATGGCTATTCTAGTGATGAACACTACCAAAAATTATCTAGGCTTGCCTTCAGACAGTAAATAGATAAAATATAGGTCACAGAACACTCACAGACTTCCATTTGGTAGAACCTACCAGATTTTGAACTGAGCTGACATAGCCAAGAAGCCAAGACCTTATGATGAAACATGGAAGTAGGATTTTAGTGCAAGACATTATATATTGTTTTCCTCTATGTTTTTGGATGCATGTGTGATCTAATTAACAGTTTTCTAGGCATAGTTCTTCCTGATTTCCTGCAGGTGAAAAACTCATGGTCACAGTATTAAAATTTATTTTAGATGTTGTCCTGTTAGATCTGAGAAGCTCTCCAGCAGCAAGCATGACAGATCCTAAATGCCCTCCTGAAGAGGTCTCTCCCTTCCAAGAACCACATACATATGCACCCTAGGCTTGGACCTCAGATCATCCACCTGAGAATATTTTTCCCACCAACAATAGCATTATCCCTTTTTATCATATGTGGATTTTTCTTACACTAACATAAATATTCTCCCTTGACTTCTATAAAGTTTTTCCCAATATTCCAGACACCCTCCTTTGAGTCAGGAATTCTTATTCTGTTTTGTTTAATGAAACATTTTGCAGACTGGTGAAGCATATGGGCCCCTTGTCAGAATAATGTTTTTAAATTCTTAAAATAAAATCATAAGTAAAAAAAAACCCACAAAGGTAACCCACTATATTGAAGTACAGTTATCAAAATAGTAAATAAAAAATAAAAGTATAAGAATCCTAGGTTAGAATCCTTGCTAAAGGCCATTTCACATTTTGTGACAATCAAGGCAGTACTCAGGTTATTTATCTGTTATTCTTCCACCTTGCTAAACTACCGGGCTCACCTTTTCTGACCATCCATTTCCTCAGTGATATCTCTTATGTTATTCCTTTTGAAAAAATTTTGTTGTCGTTGTTGTTTTTTTTGGTCTGAATCTGGTTCTCATTGATGTAAAAACTCCCCATGAAGGAATTCCTTCTATCAATGCAGATATGCAACCTTTCCTCAGTTTATGGTTTTAGTAAGTTGACCACTAAGACGGTAGTCACTTTCTCAGGGCCACACAGCCAGCATGTGTCAGATGCAGACTTGAATCTGGATCTTTCTATCTCCAGAGCTAGCCTTCTATTCACTATTCCACCCTACTTCTCATCTGTGCATACACTATCATTGATTCTATGCTACAACTTATTAAGGTTTACAATAATCATCACATATTTTATAGCACTTTGAAATTTACCAAGTACTTTTCCTAAGAATATATAAGTAATCCAACTAACCCACATATTATTATACCCTTTTTTACAGATTAGGAATATTAAAAAGTTAGGAGATTTACCCAGTCGCACAGTGGGTAAATATAAGGTAATATTTGAACCCACGTCCTTAATTATTAGTCCAGCACTATTTCTTCAATGCTGCATTGCCAACATATATCTTACCTTTAAAGACTTCTTGAAAGGTGCTCCAAATCACCATTGATCAGAGAAATGCAAATTAAGACAACTCTGAGGTACCACTACACACCTGTCAGATTAGCTAAAATGACAGGAAAGGATAAAGACAGGTATTGGAGGGAATATGGGCAGGCTGGGACACTGATGCATTGTTGGTGGAACTGTGAACGGATCCAGCCATTCTGGAGAGCAATTTGGAGCTATGCTCAAAAAGTTATTAAACTGTGCATACCCTTTGACCTAGCAATGTTTCTATTGGGCTTATATCCCAAAGAGATCTTAAAGGAGGGAAAGGGCCCCACATGTGCAAGAATGTTTGTGGCAGCCCTTTTTGTAGTGGCTAGAAACTGGAAACTGAATGAATGCCCATCAATTGGAGAGTGGCTGAATAAGTTATGGTATATGAATGCCATGGAATATTATTGTTCTGTAAGAAATGACCAGCAGGATGATTTCAGAGAGGCCTGGAGAGACTTGCATGAACTGATGCTGAGTGAAATGAGCAGAATCAGGAGATCATTATACACGGCAACAACAATATTACATTATGATCAACTCTGATGGACATGGCTCTCTTCAAAATGAAATGCTTCAAACCAGTTCCAATTGTTCAGTGAAGAAAGCCATATACACCCAGAGAGAGGAACGTGAAATGTGGACTACAACATAACATTTTCATGCTCTCTATTAGTGTTTGCTTGCATTGTATTTCCTTTTTCTGATTCTTCTTTCTTGTAGATATGATTTTTCCTGCACAAAAATGATGTGTGGAAATATGTATACATATATTCGATTTGTCAAGTATTTTAACATAATCAACATGTAGTGGATATCCTGCCATCTAGGGGAGGGGTGGGGAGTAGGGGAGAAAAATTTGTAACAGAAAGCTTTGTAAGGATTAATGCTGAAGAATTACCCATACATATGTTTTGCAAATAAAAAATATTAATAATTAATAATAAAGACATCTTGGTCACCTTCAGTTGTGATTCTTTGAAAATCGTGGTATCACATGATTCAATAATGTCTTCTGAAAAATATTTAGAGAAACTTGGACCACAGAATTGGAGGTGAGAGAGACACATCACTCTCAGGGAAAATTCCAGGCAAGAAATAGTGTGATCTTATTAAAGAGGCATTAGAGATTGTCATCTAGGAAATCAAGGGATTAGACTCTATGCACAACCTATACTTACTGAAAAGCAAGCCAAGTTCTTTAGATCCTTTATTAAAATACTATAATATTTTTCTTTTGAAAAAATATAGGAAAATATATCCAGATTGCTTGGGACCCATAGCTATCTGAATATTTGAAAATCAATATAATGGGTATGCCTAAGGGAGACATTTCCCAGAATGTCTATGTTTTGGTCTTACATTCTTTGTAGATACATCTCTAGGACTCCATTTTCCAAGAAGTATGTGCTGATGGTATAACAGGAGATTGGGGAGTGAAAAGACTACAAATGATACTGGGTTATTAGTGATTTCTGCCAAAATTTGGAACATTGTCGAGGTTTAAAGAGTATCTTAGACTAAAATGGCGGCATCCAAGAACCCAAGAGTGCTATGGTTCCCCTGAGGTCCAGAAAACAAGATGTTTGAAGAAGGTGGAAAGGGAGGAGCTCTGATTATGATTTTTACTATAAAATACATTTACTTTGGGGGTAAAGTCCCTTTACTTTATATCTAGAAGATTGTGAACCTGTCTTTACTGTCAGAATAAAGACTTAAAAGGGATTTATTTCCCAAAAAACTCAGGAGAAAAGGGGAATGAGATAATATGTTCAATAACTATTGTTCTATTGTTCCTCTATAACTATATTGTTTCTTTCAGTCCTTATTCAATATTTTACTATTCTACTACTATTCTTTGCCTATTTTAATGAATAACTGAGTTCATAGATCTCAAATGAACTTAGAAGTTCCCAATTTCATAATGAATGGGAATTCAATGGGTCAAATTATGCAAATTGTCACTGAAAGTTTTTACAATTTGAACTCAGATTTATGTGAATTTCCTCTGAGTGGGTCTACACAGCTTACCCTCATATTTCCTTCTATATTCATTTGATTCCAGATCTAGCACCTCTACCTCCCAGGAAGGAAATATGGGTGGTCCAAGGCTTTCTACTTAGAGATCAGTATGGAAGATATTCTCCCAGAATGGACATTCTACTGAATGAGAACCTAATAACAACAATAATGTTACATATCTATGGTGCTTTAAGATTAGGAAAGTGTTTCCCTCATAACAGCCCAGTAATATAAATAATACATCATTATTTCCTTTTTACTTCAGTTTCCTTATTTGTAAAATGAGCTGGATAAGAAAATGGCAAACCACTTCAATATCTTTGTGAAGAAAACCCCAAACAGGGTCATGAAGAGTTGGACATGCCTGAAAACAACTGAACAACAACTACCTCCTTTTTATAGATGAGAAAAGTGAGTATCAGAGAGGTAAATTAACTTAGCTAGAATCAACAATGGAAAAGGAATCTTTGCTGATTAGCATTCAGGGCTTAGATCTGAGCAAAAAGAGTTAGATATTGAAATTTATCTACAACAAAACATTTGATTATTCATCTCTCTGTTTAATTATCAAATAGGTGAAATGTGTAAAGTATACCCACAGAAGAATTTGTGGTGTCATTCAGGAGGCAGAGATGCTTCCCAGGTCACTACTGGATCATGTCTCTTAATATCCTTAGGGCACTAGTCTGCTTTGGCTCACATAAAATTGCACAGTCCCTTCTGTCAAGATAGGAAGCTTATCCCTTCAATTCTAGCTCTGTTCAGATGGGAAATCTCTGCAAAGTCTGATATTTAACCTCCTCACTCTTTTGTGACTCTCCCTGATGCTTTCAGCTCATAAAACTAGGAAATAAGAAGTGTCATATCTTTGTCAAACCACTCAGGTTAGCTTCTCTCAAGGAAGAAAAAGAGGGTGTATGGTTTCAAACTGGAAGATCACCCCAAAACTATAATTTATTTTGGTAGCCCACCATAAGTGAAAATTGAAGTCACTTGGTTGATCAATCAATTAGTGGTGATTCCTAAAATGAGTTGAAGAGTAATTATTTTTTTCCTTTTCAATTTCCTATTTCATCAGTCACCTGTTGCTTATCCTTTGGGAGAAAGGATGAGGGACTGAATCTGTGATTGTATCCACGTAAGGGAATTCCAGATGAGGAAATGTCCTCCCTCAGTGACTAGGGAGTGATTGATAACACAAAGCTTAAGTAATTTGCTGTGGGTCACACAGCCAGTATGTGTCAGAGACAGGATTTGATCTCATGTTTTCCTGACTTCAAGGCTGGCTCTATATCCACTACACCAACAGAGATCTCTTTGTGCTTATTGCATTTTTTTAAAAAAAAGTCAGCTGACTGGTACTTACTGGGATATAAAGAATAGGAGCAAGAAATTGCAGGTTTAATTAGACAAATAATCAGCCTTGGGAATAGCCACTTGTTAATGGCAAATAAGAAATCAAAGGAAGGATGATAAGTATTAAATAATATGTATTTAACTCATTTTCACCTCTGATAATTCTTAGGAAGAAGACAGACTTAGGTATGCATTTGGAGGAAGGGGGTGGGGAGGCCTGGTTTAATGGAGAAAAAGGCCAAAATGCTGCTAATTTATAGGCATTTATGTGCAAAGTTATAGATAATGATCATCATAATTCTAGATAACCCAAGGTGAGAAGTGATATTGTTTGCTCCAGAAGATAAGTAGAGTAGGAAAGTTTCTAAAGGACTTTAAAATGTGAAGTTTTGATCAGCAGAGATAACACGGGTTTTAGCTGTCTGTTTACTCTGCACAAGATTTTGCTGCCTTCCTTTTAAGTGAAAGAGGAAAGGATTGGTTGCACTTTGCAGAACTCCTTGGGTATCCAGAGATGGTTCAAAGTGGAAAAAAATGAAGAGAGATTAACCTTTGATAAGGGAAAATCCTTCAAGATAAACACTAAAGTAACTTAAGATCGACTGTGAGGATATATGTCTGGGAGTCAGCTTTGCCATCCATCAGACCTGTTCTGCAGAAGAGTTATCTGGGGCTCATATCCAGGGCAGAGGAACTAAGTTAAGGGCATACCTCCAAGAACAAATGTGAAACAGAAAGGCAAAAATAACACATTCATGTGTTGTGTCCCAACCAGATCTTAGGAGCATATGCCAGTACCATAAAATTAGATACAACTCATTAGTCAAAAGAAGCAAGGCAAGCAGAGGGCAGGGAAATAGAGGAAATTGGTAAAAAATGGCATGGAATACTTGCTGTGTTATCTAAAGAGAGAGAAACAATACCTATTAATTGCAAATAAAGCGCATACTAATTTTGCAATAAATACACATTATTTTTTACCTAGATTCCTAGGTGGCATAGTGACTAGAGCACTGGGCTTAGAGTCTGGAAGATATGATGTGATTTCAGATACTTGGGCAAATCACTTCAGTTTCATTTGCTAATTGGGAATGATAATAGCAGCATCTAAATTTCCAGGGGATGTTATGAGGGTAAAATGAGATATTTGTAAAGTTCTTTGCATCCTTGAAGTGCTACATCAAGTGCATGCAAGATATGCATTTACAATAGATGCTCATGAATATTTTCAAATTCAAAGTCAGCAAACTTTGACTTTCACTAAACTAACTAAATTCAGAAGCCCAAGGAGATATAATCATTAGAGCAGTTTTGGTACTTTAAGAGCATCCTTCTAATAGACATTCACATTGGGGTGAGTAAGATTAGTATGGTTCCCAAGTTTTCATAAACAAATTCTTAAGCCATCTTAAACTACCCCTTCTTTCTTATTCAATTGTCAGTCTAGTATCAAATATTTGATTTTTTTCTTCCAAAGCATCACCAGGATTGATCCTCTCTTTGCTCTCTCAAAAGTTGATTATAAAGTATCCTTCCCCAACTAATGGCATTTTCAGTTAGATCTTAGTAAAAACAAAGATTTAATTAGTGCATTTAATGTTACATATTGAAATAACTATAAAACAAAGTAAAGTGAATTAAATATGTTTAGGAAAGATACAAAAAAGGAGTCTATCAGAAAGATGAAAAAAATACAGAGAATCTTCAAATTTCTTTATCTAATGTACTGGACCTCATATCAAGCCATTCCGGCTCTAGGCAAGTATTCAAACCAAAAGCTATCATATCAGGCATGTCCAACATAGATCTGCATTTATTCTTGATCCCTTATTTTTCTCATTTAATAAAAGCTTGCTAATGACCCACATTTGTTCTTGGTCCCCTGTTCTCAAATAATGAATGACTTCCTATTGGAGTTGAATGAGGCAAGATTTGGCCAGATGAGAAAATGATGAAAGACTAGATAGGCTGAGCCAAAACTGCTCAGCTAATGAGATATTAACATCAGAGAATTATGAATGGAACCTTAGAAGGAAAAAGTAGCCACAGCTTCAAAGCAGGTCCTCTGCAAGTTGAGTGGAGAAATCAGTTAACTCATTATTAAAACTAAAGTATTCTACCAGCTATATGATATCAATATGCTAATAAGATAATATTGTCACAGTAATATCTAGTAATGACAAGTGGTTAGAAAGTGTTCATTACATTGTTTGTGAGAAGAAGATAAGGATAATTGGATCATATAATTAGATCAGAAAGGAACCTCAGAAACAACCTAGTCTAAAATAGTCATTTTTTTTGGTACAGAAAAGTCTCTTTAAAGAAGGTAAATGACATGCCCAAGATCTTACAGGTATAAGAAATATAATCTATGAAATGAGCAGCGCCAACTTTTTGTAGGTTTATAGGCTATCTGACCATCATATCAGAAGAGGTTTGAAAAACTACATATCCAGTAGATCCTATTTGGTTCACTTTTAACAGTACATCTGTAATAGGTCATGTTATACCTGAAGAGAATTGGTTATTTCCCTAATTACTGCCACATTAGGGCCGAACCAGAACCAAAGACTTTCATCAGTTTCATACTGAACCTCAGAAATTCTGGCAGGATTAGAAAAGTTAAGGAAAATCCTGGGAAGTAGACAAGGAAGAAAAGACAGAAGTATGTTGGAAGAAAGGTCCAGCTCCAATGAGATCTTGGAAACCATAGACCAAGACAAAATAATACCACACACAGGGAGGAGGGCACTCATCAGAGACGAGACTCCTAAACTGTGGAAAAGCTTTTCTCAAACAAGTGGATTCTTTCCCTGTCCTTTTGTAGCAGAAACCAGTGACTGCACTATTATAGTTCCTGCCCCATTTCCCTCTTTCTCTTACCTTCGTATATCCTTATAAGCTGTTCCCCATGATTTAAATATATTCCTTTTCTCGTCTGTACATATTGAAATTTTTCAATTTCTTCAGTCCTTAGCTCTGGTGCCACCTCCTTCATGAGGACTTCCCTGTTTTTTCTGAGCTGAAAACGAACTATCCCCCTTTCTCTCTCCATCTTTTTCTCTCTCCCCACCCCTTCCATGGCTAGTGGAACTTTGCCTGGATTCCTCAATTTTGCATTTCACTTTGTATCATACTTACTTGTACATGTTTTATTCCCCTCTACCTTTAATTTTGAGGCCAAGACTATGTTATTTTTCATCTTTGTGCACCCAGAACTTAGTATAATACATTTTTCATAATAAGTGCTTAGCAAATGTTCATTTAAATTAAACTGAGTTGTATTCCAAAACCTAGTCTTCAGGATTATGAGTGCCAGCTCTACCTGAGGTAGAATCTTCGGAAAAAATTTGGATTCTGTTTCTATTTGTTCTTGCCTCTGCATGTAACTTTCTTTTTTTCTTTTTTTTTTTTAGATGAATTGTTTATTTGCATTGGTAGGAGAGATTGTTAACATCAATTGCAGATACTATATCTACATCTACACATGTAAAGCACAATGCACACATATGCATATATGTATATAGACATATGTACATGAACGTATAATATTTATGTACATACATGCATACTGTTTTTTTGTTTTAGCTTCAATTTTTCTCCCTTCAGAATCTTGACTCTATAGTTAGCTATTTCAGCAAGGAGCTATCCTCCATCCTTGCTTCTAAACTGTTCTTACTTCACTGTGCCAGATGATCCTGAACTCTGGGTTACTCCCACCACTCAGCTTTTCCATTCCTATTACTGAACTGTTTTTTACTAGGTGACCTCTCCCAAAACCCTGTAGACATGAATTTAGTCCATCTAATTATTTCAATTTTCATACCACTAATAAATTCTGAATTCCATTTTCAAAAACATATTTCTAGAGCATGTCTCTAGAAATATGAATAATTCTTTTCCCTTTTTGTTTCTGTCATCATTATGACACCTGATTGACCCATTCATTTCTTACCAATCTCAATACCCAGTATTTTCTGGCTGTGTGTGACTCTTCCTGTTCATCCTGCAGTCCCCTACCATGTTATCTCCTACTTGGGTAGCAAAAGATTCTACTGGGCTCAAGAGACTTAGAATGGTTTGGGCCTGAGGTTTATGAAAAAAGTTGACTTAGTCCTAGTGCAGATTAGCCTTTATAGAGAGGGATAAAATTATTTCTAATTGTCTCTGGTGCTTTTTTTCTGAAAAATCACTTAAAAAAAGTTTAGCAGTAGCTTTTGCCTAGCATCTCTCCAAACAGGAAAAGAATGACATTCAGTGTACAAAGAAAATTAGATATGGGACAGCTATTTATTTCCTTCACACACAAAAAAAAGGTTTAAAATATAAGTCTCAGAGGCTGAATTGGTACATGGGGACCATTCTAGAGAATGAATATCCAGGGCATCCCTGGAAACTTTAGTGACTCGTTATTTGGGACATTTTGAGATGACAAACTTTATTGTCTGCTTCCAGTCATATGGTGGCACAAAGATGAAAAAAAAAACCCATAGCATTTTAATATGAAATGACAAACCTTTAGTAGTTCCTGGGTCTTTTCCTTTACACATATCATGGGCAGGGTAGAATAGGGTATTATATCTGTTAAATGGAGATATGATTTCCTAGTTCCTCTGCTCTGTAGCTGTCTTATGTGGTAACTAGTACATTCTTTGTTTTGACTCTTCTGTACAGGGGATGAGGGAATAGGTCACATTATGCATGAAGCAATGCTTCTTGTCATCTAAATTATCACTCATTTACTCTTATTAATATTTGTTCTATATTTCGTCTTCAATCCTGCCTTCAAGATCCCCATGGCTTCAGCTTCCAGATCCAGGATCTAGTCCCTACACTTAGTACTGAAAAGAACAAACAAAATAAAACACTAAACCCATTTCTTGGGGTCATAATATCAAAAGAGAAAGGGAAGAGGTCCCTTTTTTTTTTTAACCTATCTTTTGCATAGTGTCCATGCTACGGATGAACAAAATGTTTACCACTGCTAGAAAACTGTTATGATTTTATTTTTTTCTTTATTAAAGCTTTTCATTTGCAAAACATATGTATGGGTAATTCTTCAACATTGACTCTTATAAAGCTTTCCGTTACAAATTTTCCCCCCTAGTCCCCACCCCTCCCCTAGATGACAGGAAGTCCACTACATGTTAATTATGTTAAAATACTTGACAAATCAAATATATGTATACATATTTCCACAAGTATCTTGTTGTACAAGAAAAATCGTATCTATAAGAAAAAAAATCTGAGAAAGGAAACACAATGCAAGCAAACATCAATAGAGAGCATGAAAATGTTATGTCATGGTCCACATTTAATATCCCCCTCTCTGGGTGTATATGGCTTTCTTTACTGAACAATTGGAACTGGTTTGAAACATTTCATTGTTGAAGAGAGCCATGTCCATCAGAATTGATCATCATATAGTATTGTTGTTGCTGTGTATAATGATCTCCTGGTTCTGCTCATTTCACTCAGCATCTGTTCATACAAGTCTCTCCAGGCCTCTCTGAAATCGTCCTGCTGGTCATTTCTTATAAAACAATAATATTCCATAAAATTCATATACTATAATTTATTCAGCCATTCTCCAATTGATGGGCATCCATTCAGTTTCCAGTTTCTAGCCACTACAAAAAGGGCTGCCATAAACATTCTTGCACATGTGGGGCCCTTTCCTTCCTTTAAGATCTCTTTGGGATATAAGCCCAATAGGAACACTGCTGGGTCAAAAGGTATGCACAGTTTGATAACTGAGTTATGATTTTAAAAGCACTTAATTTTAAAGGAAAAATTTGAGGACCCATTACCTTTTAATTGAAGGATGAGTTGCTTAAAATCATGAGACTGATTTAAGCCACTGAAATTTTAGGGTGCCTAAGAGTTATATAAGGGCTAGTAGACTAAGGAAGAAGGAAAAATCTGATAGCAGGGGATAAGAAAAGCAGGGTTTTTTGGAATAGTTTGAAGGGACCAACCAAATTTAAATAAATATTATATTATTGTATTTTTCCTCTGGCTTATTGCTAAGCAAATACTTGTGTTCAAGATATAAAAGCATCAATATTATGAGTGACTTGTTTGTATAATTTGGTATACAGGTTGTTTTTATCCACTATTGCCCAGTATGGTAGGTGACCTATATTGTAAATAGCTTGTATAAATAGAAATAAATAGGTAGAGACTTGAGAGCTAGAGTGGTGAGAAGGAAAAGAGTATTTATTTTCAAAAGAGTTACTCTTTTTTGATAGTAAGTAAAATTGAGTGCAACTATGTAGTGCTGATTTGTCTCTGGGAACCTAGATCTAACTAGTGTTAGAACAAATTGAAGGGAGTATACTAACTCAGAGAGTAATCAGTTATCTTTGTTTATACTCTGTATGAGGGTTGATACTGTATTGCATTGTTGGAATGGACATACCACAATCCATTACAAAAGTAATATTTGTTGCATTACAAAGGAATATTTATCTATAATATAGATTTATCTATAGTTTTCTTTTTTTTTCACCTTTCTCCTTAGTTTGTGTTTAGTGGTTTCTGATTATTCTTTATTTCCTCTCTATTCATTAGGAACACATTTATTCTCTAATTTTCATAATTTCTTCTCTTGTGCTTTTTTGAAATTTATTAATTTGTTAATATTTATTTTCTTATTGCATGCTCAGTTATTTAATCCCTTCTTTAATTTGTTACTACATGTTTTCAGAGATATATTTTGTCCTCAGAACTGATTTTTGCTGCATTCTTAGAATGTTGGTATGTTGAATCAATGTTATTGCTTTATTTTGAAAATTCATTTTTCTTTGATTCATTCATTTTTTAGGATATTGTTACTTAAATTCCCTTAGGCCTATATTTTTTGTTATGACCTCTAAAGCAAATATTTAGTTTCATCCTTTTATACCTATGATTTCTTTGTTTCCTAGCATATGATTATTTTTTATATAAGTACAATTAGATATTGAGAAATAAATGTATTATTCATGCTCCCATTCAGAAGACACATCTTTTCAATCTAAGTTTCTAAACAATCTGTTAAGTTCTGTGATTTCCTTTACCCTTTCCCTTGTTTTTCTAATTTGTTTGTTTACCCTAAGAAAGATTTATCTGGTTCTAAAGAACAACAATATTATATTCTCCTAAAATAATGTTGCTTTATATTTTTTGCAATTTGTTTAGTATTTCTTTTATGAATTTAAATGCATTTATATTTAGTAATGATTTTGTTTCATTATCCATAATATCTTTAATTATTCTCTAATTTTCCTGTTTGCTTCTTTTAATAATATGATAAGTAAGCATTTTATAAAATATCCTTGCTGTTTCATTCTGTCCCTAACCACTATCTACAATTTAATAATAGTTAATAATAATTATGACAGCAAACAGGTTGTATATGCTTTAAATTTTGCATGTATTATTCTGTCTTATCCTCATGAAAGTTCTAGGAAATAGATACAATTCCTATCAGCATTTTAACACCTGAGAAAACTGAGACAGAAAGAGATGAAGTATCTTGCTCAGGTTCACTCAGATAGTATAGGTTTTTAAGGCAGGATTTGAACTTGAATGTTCCTAATTCCAAAACCAGCACTGTCTCCACAACACCTGGGCCAGGAGTTTTGAGAAGCTTTTTTGAATTCAAGAATAGACCTTGTTGCCTAATTATCATATAGAAAATTCTTGGAGGACAACATTAATTAGAGTTGTGGCCCTTCCCTCTCTTCCTTTGCATTGACAAGTTTTATATTATTGGGTCTTTTCCTCCCCAATCCCCCATACATTTGTTTTCTTCATCATCTTAGATGATAAAGCTAAATAAAGGGGATACTCTCCCTTTGCTCATTAGTGTGGGGAAGGGAGTTATTTCTGAATGGGGAACAATAGCCCCTTGCTCAAATTTCAGATGAACATCTATGCATTCAGTATCATCAGTCACATAGGATGTGGGATCTGAGTAGAAACATGGGTTATATGGTTTCATTTGATCTTAAATGCAATTCTAGATCAATTACAATATGATGCCCCTGAAAAACTAAAAAAGGTCAGCATAGGGTTGTCAAGTGCTGACCCCATCCAATAAGGAAATGGTAAGAGGATCTTATCCTAAATGAAAAAATCAGGAAAATTCTGTAAAGTATAGACTTTAATAGAACCAGTAATACATTCTCTATCAAGGGTTGGCAAAAAACAGAGAGAAAACATGAATCTACAATTATTGACACCTCCCTTTATATAAGGATAAGGTTCATCTATGTAGATAAATAATCCAGACTCATAAATCCAGTCAAAAATGTAATAAACTAGACCGGCCACAGAGCTTTCCTTTCTTATTCTCCTCAACAACCATAGTCAAAAGTTCTAAGACACCCATCTGGCCATAATATTTCCTTTTATTGACTTGTTTGTCCACTACCAAAGCTGTTTTCAGTAGATTTTGTAAATCTGCAGAGAATAGAAGAAAAGTTTATGCAAAATTGCTCTAGGCTGGTGATTTTGAAATCAGCTCTTTCTGGAGGGGATGCACTGAGTGTACCATAAGAAGGTTATACTGTCAAACCCAATTAACTTTGCTTCTTTTAAACTGCCCTGTATGTTTCCAGGGTCTCTTATGACATGCAATGTTGATGCAGACACTTTGCTGAGAGACTGAATATAGGAAACATTTTATTTTCCCTAAGTAAGTGCATGCAAATAATTAAGATTAAGGAAATGTCAAATGTGCTTTTTTTAATAGTGAAAATAAATACAACACTGTAGAAAATATAAATTTAGACGTACTATTTTCAAAGTGGGTCATTGATTTTGTCTTTTCTTTTTTAATCTAAGACAATAGGTATTAATAATAATAAAAAAAAAACAGTGCAAATTGAGAAAATGATTGTTAAAAAGAAACCAAAATTGGGGGGAAAATTAGATGAGGTGGCATCATGAAAAAAGCACCAAATTTAGAACCAGAACTGAATTTGAATGCTGGCTCTTTCACTGATTGGTGATTCCTGGAATAAATCACTTCATTTCTCTGAGTCTCCATTTCTTTCACCAGTAACAGGAGATAATTCCCTCTAGGGAACTTATCATTTGAATGTTCCAATAAGAACCTAGTAATTGTCATAGTGGTTCAGCCCTCCAGGCCATTCAAACTAGTGAACTCTCTCACACAGTATCATTATTGGGTAGTTGATAAGGGGGCAAGGCTATCATTCTTCCTGATCCACCCACCCATTTTAGTTGCTATTAAGTACTTCAAGTTATTTTGTATAACCCTGTATAGTTATTTTTTATTTGTTTATCAGTGTGCAATAGTCTGTCTCTATCCCCATTCCCTCAAACTTTGAAAGAAGAGTCTATTTCATGTTTGTTTATGTAGCCAGCAGGTGGCACTATCTGGTAAGGTTTGTAGGTTTAAATGAAAAAGTTACTCTCCTCACTACTATTTGGAATTTTATGAACAGTTCATATTCTTTTCGCAATTCATCAGATTAAAAAGAAAATGGCAATAAAGGTTGTGAACTTTGCCTTCAGAGTATGTAACATGGAGAAAGATATTTTGCATTTTACTAAACCTGTCAGAATGCCTAAGACTAAGTACTCAAGTAGATTAGAATAAATGGTTCATTTTCTTTGCTACTTACAACTTTATAAAATTATCAACAAAGCAAAACTATAAGGCTCTATTATCTAGCTCCCATTTAGGAGACCAGGGAGAGAGAATTCTAGCATTTTAAATACAGCTTCAAATCTTTTTTCTACTTAATTTTTAATTAATCAATAGCTATTGTCTTTTTCCATTGCAGTATCTTTATGCCTAAATTAAAAACAGACATAAACAAAATAGAAGTTATAACTAGTACTTTATATGAAAATATAAAAAGTTGATGACCATTTAATAGAAAAATTGCAAAGGAGGAGCAGCTAGGTGGCACAGTGGATAGAGCACCAGCCCTGAAGTCAGGAGGACCTGAGTTCAAATATGACTTCAGACACTTAACACTTCTTAGCTGTGACCCTGGGCAAGTCACTTAACCCCAAATAACTCAGCAAAAAAAAAAAAAAGAAAAGAAAAGAAAAGAAAAGAAAGAAAGAAAGAAAAAGAAGAAAAAAGAAAAGAAAAATTGCAAAGGAAATGTCTGTCAACTATAGGCATAGGGTAAGGATTTAATTTTCACTATCTTTGATCAAAAGAAAAGACAATAGTCATCAGCTTTAGTCCATTCCAGATATACTCCTCAGAGTCCTTTTTAATAAGCAGAAGCTCTAGTCACTGGGACCATGGCTCCAACATCCAGACTCTAGTCTATGAACCCTCTGTACCTGCAGTGGCTTTTTTGTCTCAACTAGTCAATGATCTGCGGCCACAGGTTTGCTTTCTCCAAGAACGAAAATACTGTAATCTCTCCTTAGGCAGCTAATCTCAACATTGTTTCCATGAAATATACTTATTTTTCCCCATTAGATAAGAGTGGGGACCATAGTCACAATGTTCATGGGAATTACAGTTCCTAAAACTCCAAG
>JAJPUD010000544.1:32114-50461 GCA_023553655.1 Myrmecobius fasciatus
TGATTCCAACATAGTGACATCATTTTGGTCCTCTTCAAGAATATATCAACCAAATATATGTAATAACTTCCTCTTTACTCATAAGGAGATGAAACTGATTGGTCTATAAGGCACAATGTGAAGCAATTAATTGGCAATTGCCTAATTTTCATTCATATAGATAACTAATTCAAACCGCAAGGCAGGGATTTTGTTTTGAATTTATTTGTTTTGTCTTAAATTGTCCTATTTGGTAGATAATTGCCAAATTCTCATTCCCTTTGTGCTATATAGATAGAGCCAGTGTTAACTAAATCAACTTCATTTTTCTTTAGACATGGGGTACATTTGTTCATAAAAGGCATGTAGTTAAAGTTGTCAAAAGGTCTTTTCAACTGGAGAAAGCTTAGGGATTCTATTCATTTCACAGAAGCATGGAAACAAAAGAAAAATACCTAAGTGATTTTTCTCAAATTCTGATATTGCAATATAAACCTCAAATTTAAAAAACACTAGTCATTATAAGTATTCATTATATGTATATGTGTCTTATTATTAATTAAACTGAGAAGATAAAGGGGAGAACTATAGTCAGTGTAGTGAAGCTAGCCAGTGACTGAGAGATGACTATAATCTCTTTAGCAGCCTTCTAAATGATGATTGAAAATTCTGTATTGTATTAGCCTGCCTTCCCAACCCACAGAAGCTTGAGAGCAAAAGATAGCATCTTGGGTAATTCACTTGGTCTTTTAGAGGTTTGGACCAGTCCAAGAGTATCTTCTATAGATTCAATAGTTTTCCATAATGTTTATTTCACTAAAGTCCCAATCTGATGACTCATTATGGTGTGAAGGTGACCCTGAGTTTTTTAAATTGATGCCAGTGGAGAACAAGCTCTGGCAGATCCAACAAGGCTGACAAGATTGATAGTTAGGCCTGACAGTGGGCTGTCATCCAAAAACAGACCTAGCCAAAGTTTGCAGAGGTTCATGATCAGAGGTTCACCACAAGATGGTGTGAGTTCACCATCTTGGTATACTTGGTATTCTTAACCACAATTACACATGAAATCCTTTATTAAAGCATGGAAAGATTGGGAGATGTCTAAGGGGAGAGAGTCCTTCCTAAGAGTGAGCTGGTAAATATATAACAACTATCTCCCCAGGAAAAAAAAGTATGCAAATTGTTTAGTTTAATTTGGATTATTAACAATTTTTATATTGTTTTTCTGAGTCTATATAATCTGCAAAACAACAAAGTGAGACTTGATTTGTAGCACTTGTTATATCCTGAGGAATAAATATTAACACTGAAAATTTAATAATCAGCTCTCCTGAGATTTGAGCCAGATTCAACAGCATCCCTGCACCCTAAATTGATGGCATTATGGAACTTTTAAAGTATTGACATACTTGACTATTAAATATAATTGAATACTCTAGGAGTATATAAACTTAGCTATACAGATGTAATAAAAGTCCATTTCCAGGTTCTACTCTACCCTTGCTTTTTCAATACCATCTCCAGGCTTTACTTTTTTTCTTCTCTTCAGTCCTCCCCACCACCATTCAATTTACAGAATCAGTAAGAATGCCTGTACTTGGATGAAAAGCACACTTACCTGTCAATAAATGAGAATAGGGATTTGCTTCAGACTTAAAACTTGGAATGGTTCTTTCTGGTTACCATAAAGAGCATTTGCCACTTTCAATTTTATAAGAAGACTCTCTAGGGGGTCTGGGTCTCCTGTGATGTCACTCATCTAGGCATTCTTGAATCAGAGGCAGCATCTTATAAATAATCCATCAAGAATTTTTTCAGCTCTGTTGCATCGGTCCTTATCACAAGTTAAGATTTTCTAGTTAGAACAAAATTCAAACAAATATAGAATTCTATTTGTTGAAGACAGTACATTTTATTTTTGGAAAACAGAGTCCATCCTCTCCAAACACCTCCATTCCAACATCTATACTAAATTATCTTTCTATCCTTGCTTCCTGCCCCAGTTCTGAATATCACCATTCCTATAAAGGAAGGACAAGTGAGGCATGTAAATGATGCTTACAAATGTACCCTGTGACCATCTGGGTCTCTTCCATTAGAAGGGAATACCATAAAGGAGAGGTTGTTTTGCAGCAGCCAATGTGCAAAAGACCTGGGAATTTTGGTGTACTACAAGCACAATATATCATGGCTGTCCAAAGCATAGTACAGTGAAAAAAAAACATTGAATGTGATGCCAAAAGAGCAGGGTTTGGGGACCCTGCCTTAGACACTTACTGTACATGTCTTGCATATATACATATACATACAAATATATATTTCTATACGTACATATGCATGTATAGATATATAAAGGTATATACACAGACACATATACATGTATATGTAAGTATATTTATATACATATGTGTACATACATATACACACGTCTATTTTACCTCTCTACACAGAAAGGAACACTATAGCTTAAATGTCTTAAATTTGGAGTTTTAGTGATTTCATTAAGATAAGTCTTACTGAGATTTCTATATAATGCCAGATCTTTTTCTAGAAACTTGAAGTTTGAAGATCTTCTCCAACCAGAATGTTTTATAACCCTGAGAAGGGTTGTGAGAAATAAGGAGTTTCTATAGAGTAGAGGATAAAGAGAAAGCCTCAAAGATAGGGTGGCCTGGATTCAAATGTTGCTTCTGGCAAATACTGACTTTGTCAGCCTGAACTAGTCACTGAACCTATTAATGCCCCCATTTAAAACTTTAAGATTATAATAAAGGTATTGGCTTTAGATCAAGTAAAAAAAAAAGCAGGGTAGCAATCATTACCCCAGATAAAGCAAAAGCAAAAATAGACTCAAAAAGAAGCTACATTTTGCTAAAAAGTTGTGCTGTAAGAAATGATGAGGTAAGTGGTTTCTTCCTTCTTTCCCTCCCTCCCTTTTCTCTCCTCTCTTCTCATCTCCTTTCCTTTTTCCTTCCCTTACCTTCCCTTTTCTCTTTCCTTTCCTCTTCTTTCTTCTCTCCTCTCCTCTTCTCTTCTCTTCTCTATCTCTGCTCTGTTTTCCTTTTCTTTAATTTCTTTTCCTCTTTGCTTCTTTCTGTTTTTTTCCCCTATGATATGGCTAGTGCGGAAGTATATAACCAAATTTTAAGATTAACACAGCAATAACAAAGCTAGTATTGACTTGTATTGTAAAAGGTTTCCTTACCTGAAGCTCCCTACAGTGGTGAAATAGTAGATATAGTCCTATTTTCTTTTTCCTTTGCCCCTTGCAAAAAATTAAGAGATGTAGAAGGGAATGAGACTGAAAGGTAAGGGGGGAGGAGGTGCAGTTTGCACAGTGCTATTCAGTAAATAATTCTTTTCTTTTGCCTAGGTTTTCCTGTGTCCCTGTATGATGACAATTTATTTATATATGTGCATGTCACTGCCAAAACCAAAACAGTAATTGTGAGAACATAATTGAGTTCCATGTCATGGAGGCAATGTTTCACAGAAATTCAACATCTCTTTTTTCTTATTTGAGGGATAGAAATCTAGCTTGGTCTTCCCAGGCCTTCTTATGTGTGTCTTGCAGAGTCAGTTATACTAGGTCCCTGCTCAATTCTTATCTCCTTATTCTCCTCCATGCTGAACCATCTTAGTCATTTCAATTGAGAATTAGTCCAGAAAGTATCTCTAAATAGAATGTTAGGGACATAAATAATATATAAAATGTCTTTCTGATATCTTGGAGAAGAGCTCCATTTTAGTTGAAGTCCCCCACATACAATTGGCCAATTATTTGTCTGAAGTAACAATCTAGTAAGACCAATAGTGTCATAAGACTGATCCCCACTGGTCACAAGAACAGATCACATAAATGTGTTGTGTTGTGGTATGTGTGTGTGTGTGTATATGTGAATGTGTGTACTTGGCCTGTGATTCCACAGATACATGAAAATCAGGAGTGAATAAACTCTCAACCTATTTTTCTTCTTTGTATCATATATTATTTTTATTTTTTTATTTAAAGCTTTTTATTTTCAGAACATATGCATGGATAATTTTTCAACATTGACCCTTACAAAACTTTGTTTTCTAAATTTTCCCCTTCTTCCCCTTACCACCTCCACTAAATGGCAAGTAATCCAATATATGTTAAACACATTAAAATATATGTTAAATTCAATATATGTATACATATTTTGTATCATATATCCTTTATTATTATCTAGCTAGCTATCATCTATCTACATCATCTATGTCTATCAAAACATTTATCATTCATCCATCAAATATCTACCATTTATCTTCATGGCCTCAGGATCTCTGACATAAACTTTCAGTGCCCCAAGCAAATCTCTAAGATACTTAATTGTAGAATAATTGCTGATTTTCATTAACAGAAGAGTTTTTACTAGTAGAACTACCTCACTGAGAGTTCCCTATACCACTGAAATCACAGTAATGAAATTTATGTTTGTTTGTGGCACTTTGGATATGGGATGACTCATTATTTTATACATATATTTATACATATATTCTCACATACAGGCACATATATTCCAAAAATATTCAAGTTTCTTGCTTTGATTTAGTTATAAAGACTGTCACTAGATTGTAATCTCCTTAAGGTCAGGAACTATTTTTATCTTTCTTTGCATCTCAAGTACTTAAAACAGTGTTGATCGTATAATAAATGTTTAATATGTGCTTGATGACTTAACTTGATTCACTGACATATTCTGAGGTTTTTTTTTTAATTTTTTGGAAGGGAAATCTGTTTACTATTATTGCTTATGCCAGAAAATCAATAGTTGCCTATTAATTATTTTCTTCTAGAGCTAATAGCTTATTTACAAAAGATTATATTGGTATTAAATAAGAGCTTTAAACAAATGAGGTCGGAGTTAATCGATTAAGGGCTGTACTACTCTGAAATGGTGTGGGGGTGATTGAGCTAAATCTAAAAATACTAATATAACATAGAGGATGTAGTTCGTTGTGTTGAAGTCTCTGGAAGAAGAGTTTTCCAAGAAGAGATGGTCATGGAGGGACTCTTTTTCTTCATAATAATCCTTATCTGACAGTTAAGTGATCTTCCTATTATTGGGTTTTGTTAAAAGTCTTGATGGAATTCACAGCTTGTAAAGGAAGTGGAAATGTATAGCTTGTAGAAGAAAAAAACATGAATGAGAAAGGGAAGCATGGACAGAGAAACTGTCTTCCAGGTATTTGAAGGGTTGTCTTAAAGAAAGGCTGTCTTATAGACTTGGCTCCAGAAGGCAGAAGTTGAAAGAAAACATTTTATAACAATTCAAATTATTTTAAAATGTAATGGACTTCCTTATGAAAAGAATAGGAAAAAAAGAAAAGAATAGGCTTCACTTCAACTACTGGTCACTGACAAAGGCTGACTGACCATTTACTTGGTAGAGGGAAATTGTAAGTATTAATTGGACTAGTTTGGCATTTAAGCTTCCTTCCAATTCTAAAATTCTTTGATACAAGCATTTTCCACTTCAGGTTCTATAGTATAAGCCTTGTTTGTTCATTCTCACCAACCCAAGGGTCAAATGAAATCCTCAAGAGGAATCTTGAGACCTTACAGTACTATGGGCCGCAATAGGCATATATTCCTAGTCTGAAAATATTCTTCTTGTTTTCTTGTTTTCTTTTTGCTATCTAGGAGCCTGTGGTGAGATCCTTAGCTTCCAAAAATTCTCCCATTTAGTTCCCAGAGTGATGTGACTAAGATCCCACATGAGTTTATCACCTCAGGATTTTGTTTTTGGAATCAGACAATCATTAAAAAAGCTATTCCTAGGGTTATTAGATCATAAAAAATCTTGGGGACAGAGCCTATGTAATTTTTTTTCATCTTGTCCAGAGCTTTAAACATGGTATATACTTAATACATTTTTGTTGAATTGAATTACAAGTCACTTCATCTCAGCAATCTCATTTTTCTTAATAGGAAAATGTAAACTTTAGATTAGAAAAATCTCCCTTCGAAACCTTCTTTCTCTGAAAAAGGTCTAACAATTCATTTTAAAGAAGAATAGTTGAAAGTCTAGTAAGATGTATCAGAAGGATATGTTTTTTTTTCCCACACTTCAAAAATGTGATTTTGAGTCTTGGTTCTACAGTATATTAACTGTGTAACTCTGAGAAATTACTTTGCTTCTTTATCCATCGATAAACCAATCACAAACTAAATGAGATAATAAATTGTAACATATTATACAAATATAAATATTATTAAATTATTATGTTGATTGAACCAGCAAGCTTCAACTTGAACCACAAGTTCAATTCAGTTTGGATGAATTATAATAACACGATATTACAGTTATCCAATGAGATATAAACCAAAATTTCTGGAATATATCCTTGATCACTCAGATCTTTAAGAAAGCAAGAAAATAGAATATTTTCAGGCTGGGAATATATGCCTAGCATGAATAAAGAAGAAGGAGCTCTTGAGTATCTCTAGAGATATTAGAAATTGTCCAGAGCAGCAATTCTCAAAAGTATAATCAAAGGTCTTGTAGTTCTTGAGTCCCTTTCAAGGGTCCTCATTGTCAAAATCATACTAAAATGCTACTTACCTATAAAAATACTCTTCCAATTTCTAATTGCATATCTATTTGAGGATGAATTTTCTTCACACAATTTGACCAAAGCAACATGATACAGCTGTCATCTATTAAGTCAGTATTAAAGAGATTTGCAAAAAATGTGTTCAAAAATACCCTTCTTCTGTAAATTTTTTGGTTTGAAAAAGTTATTTTCCTTCATATTAACACGTAAAGGTTTCTTGTTATTTTAAAGAAATTAATAAATATTTTAAACATCAATTTTTAACAAAGTATGTATTGATATAAACCACACAAGCAAATGTTCTTTAGGGTCCTCAATCATTGAGATCAAAAAGTTAGAAAATTGGTGGGCTAGAGAAATTTAGGTGAGCTGTCAGAACCTAATCAATCCAAAATTCATTGATGGGTATTTTAAAAAATCCTCTTTCAATAACATGGAGTTACCAGTTTTTCACTTTCACGAGATTACTTCCCAATCACTTCTCTTCTTGTTTGTAATAGTAACTCATATTTATCTAGTGTTTTATGATATACAAAAAAAACAATACTCAAATGATCTTGTGAAGAAGCAAGTGTTAGCGTTACTTATTTTACATATAAGGAAGCTGAAGTCTGATGTCACAGAACTAGTAAATGCTAAAACAATCAACAAGCATTTATTAAGCATCTACTATATGCCTGGCACTGTGCTATGTGGTAATACAAAAACCAAAATGAAGGTTCCTGAACTCAAAGAGCAGAACAATTTTCTTGGGCAGAATTAACATGAAACTGAATCTTCTGATATGGTGTTCACTGTTTATCCTGGTCTCCATATTACCTGTACTTTTTCAGTGTCCTTTTGTTCCAGTTCTCATATTATCATAGGATGGGAAAAGACTTTACACATTATTAATAATACTTTCATTTTCATTTCCCATCTCTCAAGGTTATTATGAGATCACATTGTAAAAGATCTCTATATATAGTTCCCTTTCTTTCCATTCACACAGCCATCACCTTCACTATCTCATACCTGGATTACTATAATAACCTGCCAGTTGTTCTTCCTGACTCAGACACCTGAGCCTCATGAGGCCCCAGGTTTTGGAGGATAGCAGCAGCAACAGCTTCTCAGAGCCGAAGTGACTTTGAACTATAGTCACTTAGCAGGTTGCCCAACCTGAGACAGTACCATAAGTCCTCAGTGTTAGACTTGCTTGTTTCCTTGATCTTAGTGTGGAACTTGGACCTATTGGTGTCCACTGGGTGGCTGAGAGAACTCTAGATATCCTGGCCTCTCTAGAGTTTTTGTCTTGGACCTGGGGGGCTAATGCAGTGGCAGCTTCCAGGGTCCTCATTGACTTCTACCACCTACACTTAGCCCTGGAGAAACACCTGGTGGGGTCCAGAGGTAGGGACTGTATCCAGCCTATTTCCCACTGGTGTGACAGGAGTTGAGGAGAGCAGAATGTAGCCCCTGCAAGCACTTCCCCCACGTTACAGATCCCTATACCTTGTTTTAGTTCCTTGGACACCAGCCTATCTGCTGACAACAAAACTCAGATCTTGACAGAGCATCTGAGAGTCTCACTCACTCATCCAGTTGGACATGAGATCAAACAGCAGCCACTTTTATCAGTCATTCTCAATACTACCTCCATCCAGGTCAAAGCAGACCAGGGTCCCCTCAGAGTAGCTCAAAGCCCCACCCACTCCTGGCAAAAACTAAAAAAGGTCATTTTCATCCCTGATAGAGTCCCCAGGACCCCAGATGAAATGGGAACTCCAGTAATTTCCCTGAAGATGCCCAACTGCTGCCATGGTTCCTTGTACCTGTCTCCTAGGTCATTGTACATCAGGATCCTTTTCCCCCCTGAACATTCCCAATAACTCTGATTTTACTGACCCCTCCCTAACTGGCTGCTTCTTGGAACTTTTGGAGACTAGGTCATTGCCACCAACTACTGATTTTAGAACTGTCCTCCAGTGTCTTCACTGACTTCCACCACCTTTTATGGGGTCCAAAGCAGGAGAGCAGCTCTTCACTTCCACCTGATCCTCTCTCCTACATTTACTCTGGGGCATAGAAGTGCAGGGCATGGAGAAGATCTTGTAATGCCATAGCTGTGAGTTGCCAGGACCTTCTCTCCTTGTGATACTCCATTCATAATGACTTCTCTTTCCAGTAACACTATATGTTGTTTGGAGAAAGTGAACTCCAGTTACAGGGAAAATGTTTTGGTACTTTCCCCTGTAATAAGAAATTGTCCTTAAAATGACATCTCAGTGAATGCCTTTTCCAATTTTATGTACTGGCTGACTATGAAAGATAAGCACATGGGTGGGGGCTTGTAAGTTATAATTTAGGGACCCAATATTCTCATGCAGGCTCAGAAAGACACCTTAGATGGGCTGTTTCATTATTATCCCACCTCTCTAGAACTCAATTGTGCTTTTTAAAATTCATTTTCAAAATGAGACTATTGAATTGGATGATCTCTAGAGTCCCTTCCAGCTCTGAATTCTATCATCCATTGAGGTTGCTAGATAATAACCAGATTCTTTCTCCCATTCTCCCACAACCATAGACACACACAACAGCATCAACCTGAGTCTACCCCATTTTCCCTTGAAGTATCCCCAGCCCATTCCCATGCCTGAACCTAGCAACAGCTGCGAGCCAGGGCATATACCTAAAAAAGGAAGGAAACAACTGATTTGCAGATAAAGTCACTGTATGATACTTCAGGAAATCAAAAAGCACAGAGATTCCAACAAATTGGGTGGGGAGTGGGGGTGAAGAAGGGTAGTGCTTAGTGCATGCACTTGTTAACTGATTGCCCCTCAGGAAAGACAAAGGGAAAGAAACTGAGTTGAGGCATCTGTTTGCCTTCGAACTGTGACTGAGACATGAAGAGGCATTTACTTGTTATCATCAGCCCAGGGAGAGTCGTTCTCAGAACGGAAATGCTAATCATCAATCTCCCTGTGCATGCAATGTCTCTGTTTAATAGCTGATAGAGCGTCTCCAAAGGGCTTTTTTTCCCTTTTTTTTTCTACTCTTTGTTTAAAATGACATATAATGGGCCTGGACTTATCAGTGTCTCTAAATGCATTTTCTGCGCTTTATCCCCACTAGGGGATTTAGTCCATTCTAATGAATATGTGCAGGATTGATTTTGAGCTTGGTATAATTTAATCCATCAATTTAACATTAAATGAATATGCAAAGGGGGTCTCTTTGTGGATGAAAAACAGAAGGGGAACATTCTTATTAATTTAAAATGGACTTGAGAAATGGAAAGAGGCTGATGCTATTAGTATCTGCCATTGGGCCCAGTCACTGGGCTGTGTGTTACCACGTATGAATACTGAAGTAGCTAAAACAAGTCTGTGGCCATTCAGAGAGACCCATAACATGACAGGCTTAGAACTTAGAAGAATATAACAAATCCCCTGGGATCTGGAATTGAAGCAAGGACATCTTAGCAAGACTGAAGGCTGGGCCACTCAGTCACTATCTCATTTTTTTGGACACTACTTGGCTTTGTAACCCAGAGTTCTCACTCAGTAAATGGCTGGAGCCGAATGAAAGAACCTGAACCGAATTTGATGTCACATCATTTGAAATTACATCAAGCACTTAGGGTTAGAACAACAGGGTTAATTGATTTCAGATTCCTTTGATTCCCAAAGATCTATCAAGGCCCTGGGAGAGGAGAACATTTAACAAAGCCAAAAGGGAAACAAAAGACCTTTCAAACCCAAGCAGCAGCAAGGGAAAGACAGGGAAATGGAAAGCCTTCCCAGCTCCAAAGACATACTTAGAGAAATGGTACTGAATCTGAAAGAGGTTTAGATATTATTAGGTATTAAGCATAGATTAGTTATACCTTTTAGATATTAGTTCAGGAACATCCTTGGAGGAGGTTTTCATGGAATACAGGGATTTAATTTTGTCCTTCTGAAAAGAGAAAAAAAAAAACTTATCTGGAAAAACAAACAAAACTCAGCGACTGCTGAATTATTTTCTATTTGTTGACTATTGTCAGAATGCCCTGACTTCACAGATTCACTGAGAACAAAAACAAGGCAAGATTTATCTCTGTAATCTTTTGACCCTTGCTGACCCTCCATCCTCCAAGATGAAGGAGTCAAACAGGACTATGTCAATCCTTTAGCTATTGGTAAAGTTTTCTGGCGGAGATTACCCTAAAATCCCAGACTTTTTCTTTTTTCCTTTCCTTTCCTTTCCTCTCCCCTTTCCTTTCCTTTCCCCTTTCCTTTCCTTTCCCCTTTCCTTTCCCCTTTCCTTTCTCCTTTCCTTTCCCCTTTCCTTTCCCCTTTCCTTTCCCCTTTCCTTTCTCCTTTCCTTTCCCCTTTCCTTTCCCCTTTCCCCTTTCCTTTCCCCTTTCCTTTCCTTTCCCCTTTCCTTTCCCCTTTCCTTTCTCCTTTCCTTTCCGCTTTCCTTTCTCCTTTCCTTTCCCCTTTCCTTTCCCCTTTCCTTTCCCCTTTCCTTTCTCCTTTTCTTTTCCCTTTCCTTTCCCCTTTCCTTTCCTTTCCCCTTTCCTTTCCCCTTTCCTTTTCCCTTTCCTTTCCCCTTTCCTTTCCCCTTTCCTTTTCCCTTTCCTTTTCCTTTTCCTTTCTCCTTTTCTTTTCCCTTTCCTTTCCCCTTTCTTTTCCTTTCCCCTTTCCTTCCTTCCTTCCTTCCTTCCTTCCTTCCTTCCTTCCTTCCTTCCTTCCTTCCTTCCTTCCTTCCTTCTTTCTTCCTTTCTTTCTTCCTTTCTTCCTTCCTTCCTTTCTTTCTTCCTTTCTTTCTTTCTTTCTTTCTTTCTTTCTTTCTTTCTTTCTTTCTTTCTTTCTTTTTCTTTCTTTCTTTCTCTCTCTTCTCCTTCTCCTTTCTTCTTTTCCCCTCTTCCTCCTTCTTCTTTCTTTTCTCCTTTTCCTCCTCCTCCTTTCTTCTTTTTCTTCCTCTTCTTTTCCTTCTTCTCCTCATTCTTTCTTTTTTCTTCTTCTTTCTTCTTTTCTCTCCCTTCTTCTTCCTTCTTCTCCTCTACTTGCACTTCAGAGAGTTCCATTACATAGCCATCTGAAAGGAAATAGTTTTGCCGTAAATACTTATGGAATCTTTATAGTAAATCAGTCATTCACTTAGTCAACACATTTATTGAAATCCTGGAGGATTAGGTAGTAACCTTAATATTCATTAAAGTGCCATGGAACTACATAATTATAGCTTACTAATACAAAAAGTAGGATTAGAGGTGGAGATCATTAATTCAGAATATCAGACCTTAGAAGAGGGCACCTATAATATTCCAGGTACTTTGCTACAAAACTTTTCTGGGATCAGTGCTATTATTATCTCCTAGTTGAGGAAACTGAGGTAAATAGAGGTTAAGTTATTTGCCCAGCATCTCATAGCTAGGAAATATTTGAAGTCAAATTAGAATTCAGCTTTTTCTGATTTTAAGCTGAGTACTCATCTACTATGACACCTAACTGTATCACAGATCACTTAATCCAATTCCTATACTTTACAGATGAAGAAGGATGTGCAAGATCACTTAGCTAGTATGTGGCAGAATTAGTATTATGTCCTGCTAGCCTAGTAAAGTGTCACTTCTGTTTGTCAGCACTTAGCTTAAAAACAAACTTTAACTTAGGTTAAAGACCATTGCACTATAATCCTGGGCCTTGAACAATGACCTGAGATAGCTGTGTTCCCTTTATTCAAAATAATTTCTTATTTCCCAGGAATGTTATGTTACATTTCTTCTCATTTGCTTTATTATAAAGATAGGATCTAGAGCTTACTGAAGTTGTATCTACAAAACACTGAAATAACTCACTGAAAAATGAAACAATCAAAAAACCATGACACCAGAAAAAAAGGTTTTTTTTTTTTTCCTTATTGAATCTATTGGGTTTTCAATTGGATCAAATAAACCATGAGCTATTTCTAGCAACATGTAGACAAAGTCTAAAAAACAGAGAGTTGAGGGCTTTCCAAATGTATATATCTTTAAATATGGTTGAAGATACCTGCATGTCTTATGTGATGGTCAGAGTTTAGGGAGTTGGGCAGATATCAGTTCCTTACATTACTTTGTTAGTTTCTTAGCCTTTTTTGTTTTGCTTTCTGTGTGCTTATAAAATAATAAAAAAGTGTAACTTGAATGTTGTTAAGCAGTCATTTTAGTCATCTCTGTCTCTTTGTGACTCCACTTGGGGTTTTGTTGTCAAAGATACTGAAATGGTTTGCTATATCCTTCTCTATCTCATTTTATAGATGAGAAACTAAAGCAAACAGGAGTAAGGGACTTGTCCAAGTTCACAAAGCTGGTAAGTGTCTAAAGCCAGATTTAAAGGAGGAAAATGAGTCTTCCTGACTCTAGCCACTATGCCACCTAGTATTGTCAAGAATTGTTGATATGTTTGTTTGGGGGATAGGTGGAATTAGATCTGAGATTTTATTGTTTTGAGTGCTGTGGATAAAGAAATTCCTCTATCAATGCAGCTCACCAACTGTTTGCAATTTATACTCAATTGCCTCTGGACACAGATTAATTTTCCCAGGGTTATTCAGCTACTATGTGACAGAGATAGTTCCTGAATCAAAAGCTTTCTATTTTCAAGCTCAGTTTTCTATCTATTATATAGTAATATGTCACAGCTGAACTAGAATAATTGAGAATAATTAGTAAACTCATGGATCTCTGTCTCATAATAGAGAAAATGGCAATGGAACAGGGTTCCCCAGACAAAGTAGAATAGGGGATAACCTAGGCTAGGCTATCTGGTAAATAATTAAGTCCAGCTTGTGAGTTATCAAGCAACAAAGGAATATCTAGAATGCTTAGATGGGTACTAAGTATGGAGACAAAGATGTTAAATCCAAGAAAGTCACCCAAGACATGGAAAAAACAAGCAATTATCATAAGTCTAGGTGAGCTACAGGGCAGCTGGGTGGTGCAGTAGATAGAGTGCTGAATCTGGAGTCAGGAAGAACTGAATGAATTTAAATCTGGCCTTAGACACTTAATAATTGTGTGACCCTGGGCAAGTTATTTAACCCTGCTTGCCTCAGTTTCTCCATCTGTAAAATAAATAGGAAAAGGAAATGGCAAACTACTCCTGTCATCTTTGCCAAAAGAACCTCAAATGGGATCATGAGTAATCAGACACAAATGAAACAATTAAACACCAAAGTAAGCAAGATCAAGAGTCTGAGAGGCCAAAGAAAGTTAGCAAGAATAATGGGAATGAGCAACTAGAATAGAATATGATCTCTCATCCTTAATTCTGACCTACTTTATACTGACTAAAGGCAACTCTGGGCCTACAGATATCTATTACAACTAGAAAAATGGTCAAAACCTTGAATCTTACTCTAACTGATTTTGTGGCAGAGTAACTGGTATCACCAGGAGATCTTCACAACTAAAGTTCTGTTTGAACTATTTGGAAGTGATATGGGGAATATAGATATTCCAAACAAATTTTCATTTCACACTGGTTACTAAAAAATTTCAAATATGATAAATGTTGCTTTTAAAAAGTGATTATTCACGCTGTCTAAAAAAAAAAAAAATGAAGAGACAAAAGAGAGCTCTCACCATAGACAGCTTTTACAAAGAGAAAGAGGAGAAGACCCCAGAGCCAGAGGTTCCTTTAGACATAACTCCAGAGGGAATCAACAAGGACCATCACTGGTCCCAGTTTCAAAAGGCCTTTCTGGAAGATTGCTTAAAGAACCTAATAAAAGAACTGGAGGATAAATGGGAAAATAAATTTAAATTAGTGCAAGAAGGATACAGTATCTTGCAAGAAGGATATGATGCCCTGCAAAAGAGATATGAAAAAGACACCAATTTATTAAAAAATAAAATTAGTGAAGTGGAAAAAGAGTGCAATGAACAAAAAAATTCAATTGGCCAGTTACAAATGGAGCTTAAAAAGGTAACTGAAGAAAACAACACTTTAAAAATAAGAATTGAACAAATGCAAGTGAATGACTCAATAAGACTTCAAGAATCAGTCAAACAAAAACAAAAAAATGAAAAATTAGAAGAAAATATGAAATATCTCCTAGGAAAAACAACTGACTTGGAAAATAGATCTAGGAGAGATAATCTAAGGATTATTGGACTTCCAGAAAGCCATGATGAAAAAAAGAATCTAAACACTATCTTCCAGGAAATCCTGAAAGAAAACTGCCCTGAGATTGTAGAATGAAAGGGCAAAATCACCATTGAAAGAATTCACCGATCACCTCCGGAAAGAGACCCTAAAATTAAAACCCCAAGGAATATCGTGGCTAAATTTCAGGACTATAGCACCAAGGAAAAGATTCTGCTAGCAGCTAGAAAGAAACAATTCAAATACCAAGTTTCAATAATTAGAATCACACAGGATCTGTCAGCCTCCACATTGAAGGATCGAAGGGCCTGGAACCAGATATTCCGAAGGGCAAAGGAACTTGGATTACAGCCAAGAATATCCTATCCAGCTAGAATGAGCATTATCCTCCAGGGAAGAAGATGGTCATTCAATGATATAGGTGAATTTCACCTATTTCTAATGAAAAGACCAGATCTGAACAAGAAATTCGACATCCAAACACAGAACTCAAGAGATGCATAAAAAGGTAAAAAGGAAAGGACTCTTGAGAACTTTATTTCTACTAGGGGGATGCTTAAAGTTTGGGGGTATAATTAACTAGATATTACTTTGATAATATGAAAAAGAGAACTAGAGGGGGAAAGGTTGTCATACTGGGGAAAAGAGGGAAAAAGTGGGAAAATAAGATCTAAAAAAAAATGAGGTAAAAACAAGGTAAAATCTCTTGAAGAGGCAAAGAAAACCTAATATAATGGAGAGAAAGAGGGGAGGGAGTTGAGCATTGTGTAAATCTTACTCTCATCAGGTTGGGCTCAAAAAGTGTATATCAGACATTTGATTTCACATAGAAACTTGTCTGTTGCTAGAGGGAAGGGGGAGGGAAAGGAGGAAAAGAAAGGGATAAACTAATAGAAGGGAAAATAGAAGAATCAGGGGAAAGGAGTAAAAACAGGGGGAGGGGATCTAAAGGGTGGAGTATTGTTTGGGGGAGGGGGTCATCAAAAGCAAAGTACTGAGGTGGGGGGAAGGGAGAAAGGGGAAAGGAAAGGGGAAAACATAACTTGGGTAAATAAGATGGCAGGAAATAAAGAATTAGTTATTCTAACTGTGAATGTGAATGGGATGAACTCTCCCATAAAGCGGAAGCGGATATCAGACTGGATTAAAAACCAAAATCCCACAATATGTTGTCTACAAGAAACACATCTAAAACATAGTGACACATATAGGATGAAGGTAAAAGGCTGGAGCAGGACCTATTATGCTTCAGGTGAACAAAAAAAAAGCAGGGGTAGCAATCCTTATCTCAGATCAAGTAAAAGCCAAGATAGATCTAATCAAAAGAGATAAGGAAGGAAACTATATTTTATTAAAGGGTACCATAGATAATGTAGCAATATCTATACTAAATATATATGCACCAAGTGCAATAGCACACAAATTCCTAGGGGAGAAATTAAGAGAGATGCAAGAAGAAATAGACAGCCAAATGATACTAGTGGGGGATCTCAACCTTGCTCTCTCAGAATTAAATAAATCAAACCACAAAATAAACAAGAAAGAAACTAGGGAGATAAACCAATTGTTAGAAAAGTTAGGTATGATAGATCTATGGAGAAAGTTGAATGGAGACAGTAGGGAATTTACT
The DNA here is from genome assembly GCA_023553655.1 of Myrmecobius fasciatus. Classification (NCBI taxonomy): domain Eukaryota; kingdom Metazoa; phylum Chordata; class Mammalia; order Dasyuromorphia; family Myrmecobiidae; genus Myrmecobius; species Myrmecobius fasciatus. Next base: position 48,432 of record JAJPUD010000544.1, read on the forward strand.
TTTTTCTCAGCAGTCCATGGAACCTATACAAAAATTGACCATGTGTTAGGGCATAAAAACCTCAAAATCAAATGCAGAAAGGCAGAAATAGTAAATGCATCCTTTTCAGATCATGATGCAATAAAAATCACATGCAATATAAGGCCAGGAGAAAATAAACCAAAAGTTAATTGGAAATTAAATAATCTAATCCTGAAGAATGAATGGGTGAAAGAGCAAATCATAGACACAATCAATAATTTCATCCAGGAGAATGACAATAAGGAGACAACATACCAAAATTTGTGGGATACGGCTAAAGCGGTTATAAGGGGCAATTTTATATCTCTAGATGCTTACTTACATAAAATAGAGAAAGAAAAGATCAATGAATTGGGCTTATTATTAAAAAAATTAGAAAAAGAACAAATTAAAAACCCTCAATTAAATACCAAATTGGAAATTCTAAAAGTAAAAGGAGAAATTAATAAAATTGAAAATAAGAAAACTATTGAGTTAATAAATAAAACTAAGAGTTGGTTCTATGAAAAAACCAACAAAATAGATAAGCCTTTAGTTAATTTGATAAGAAAAAGGAAAGAAGAAAATCAAATTGTTAGTCTCAAGAATGATAAGGGAGAACTTTCCTCCAATGAAGAGGAAATCAGAGCAATAATTGGGAGTTACTTTGCCCAACTTTATGCCAGTAAGCTTGATAATCTAAATGAAATGGAGGAATATCTACAAAAATATAGGTTGCCCAGGTTAACAGAAGAGGATATAAATTATTTAAATAGCCCCATATCAGAAAAAGAAATAGAAGAACTATTAACCAACTCCCTAAGAAAAAATCTCCAGGGCCAGATGGATTTACATGTGAATTCTACCAAACATTCGAAGAACAATTAATTCCAATACTACATAAACTATTTGAGAAAATAGGGACAGAAGGTATACTGCCAGATTCCTTCTATGAGACCAATATGGTGCTGATAGCTAAACCAGGTAGGGTGAAAACAGAGAAAGAAAAAGAAAACTATAGACCAATTTCCCTAATGAATATTGATGCAAAAATTTTAAATAAGATATTAGCAATGAGATTACAGAAAGTCATCCCCAGGATAGTACACTATGACCAAGTAGGATTTATACCAGGGATGCAGGGCTGGTTCAATATTAGGAAAACTATCAGCATAATTAATTATATTAATAACCAAACTAACAAAAACCATATGATTATCTCAATAGATGCAGAAAAAGCCTTTGATAAAATCCAACACCCTTTCCTATTAAAAACACTAGAGAGTATAGGAATAAATGGGCTTTTCCTTAAAATGATCAGTAGCATCTATTTAAAACTATCAGCAAGCATCATATGTAATGGAGACAAACTAAAACCATTCCCAATAAGATCAGGAGTGAAACAAGGCTGCCCACTGTCACCATTACTATTCAATATTGTATTAGAAATGTTAGCTTTAGCAATAAGAGAAGAAAAAGAGATAAAAGGAATCAGAGTAGGTAATGAAGAAACCAAATTATCACTCTTTGCAGATGACATGATGGTATACTTAGAGAACCCTAGAGACTCAACTAAAAAACTACTAGAAACAATTCACAACTTTAGCAAGGTGGCAGGATTCAAAATTAATCCACATAAATCATCAGCATTTTTATATATTACCAACAAAGTTCAGCAGCAAGAGATGCAAAAAGAAATTCCATTCCAAATAGCAGATGATAGGATAAAATATTTGGGAATCTATCTGCCAAGGGAAAGTCAGAAACTATATGAACTAAATTACAAAACACTTTCCACACAAATAAAATTAGACCTAATCAATTGGAAAAATATTAAGTGCTCATGGGTAGGCAGAGCAAACATAATAAAAATGACAATACTACCCAAACTAATCTACTTATTTAGTGCCATACCAATCAAACTCCCAAGAAATTATTTTACAGATCTAGAAAAAATAGTAGCAAAGTTCATTTGGAAGAACAAAAGGTCAAGGATCTCAAGGGGATTAATGAAAAAAAAGGCAGATGAT
>JAJPUD010000544.1:57028-109344 GCA_023553655.1 Myrmecobius fasciatus
TTCTAAAATATATAGAGAATTGTCTCATATATATAAGAATTCAAGCCACTCTTCAATAGATAAGTGGTCAAGGGATATGAACAGACAATTTTCAGATGATGAAATTAAAACCATCTCTAGTCATATGAAAAGTTGCTCCAAATCACTATTGATCAGAGAAATGCAAATTAAGACAACTCTGAGGTACCACTACACCCCTGTCAGATTGGCTAAAATGACAGGAAAAGATAACGATGAATGTTGGAGGGGATGTGGGAAAACTGGGACACTAATACATTGTTGGTGGAACTGTGAACGGATCCAACCATTCTGGAGAGCAATTTGGAGCTATGCTCAAAAAGTTGTCAAACTGTGCATACCCTTTGACCCAGCAGTGTTTCTACTGGGCTTATATCCCAAAGAGATCTTAGAAGAGGGAAAGGGACCCACCTGTGCAAGAATGTTTGTGGCAGCCCTTTTTGTAGTGGCTAGAAACTGGAAACTGAAGGGATGCCCATCAATTGGAGAGTGGCTGAATAAATTATGGTATATGAATGTTATGGAATATTATTACTCTGTAAGAAACAACCAGCAGGACGATTTCAGAGAGGCCTGGAGGGACTTGCATGAACTGATGCTGAGTGAAACGAGCAGAACCAGGAGATCATCATACACGGCAACAACAGTATTACATGATGATCAATTCTGATGGACATGGCTCTCTGCAACAAAGAATTGTCTCAAACTAGTTTAAATTGTTCAATGAAGAAAACCATATACACCCAGAGAGAGGGATATGAAATATGGACCACAACGTAACATTTTCATGATCTCTATTGACATTTGCTTGCATTGTGTTGCCTTTCTCTGATTCTTTTTTTTTCTTGTAGATAGGATTTTTCTTGCATAACTTCTCAAGCATTTCAACATTATTAATATGTAGTGGACTTCCTGCCATCTAGGGGAGGGGAGGGGACTGGGGGTAAAATTTGTAATGGAAAGCTTTGTAAAGATCAATGTTGGGAAACTACCCATATACATGTCATACAAATAAAAAGCTTTAAATTAAAAAAAAATAAAAAAAAAATAAAAAGTGATTATTCCTGACCAGAGAAGTTAAAACAAAAACTGAATAAATGAAAATTTTAATTGGCATTAGCCAATGTTTGGTCTTTGGATAAAATGAATATGCAGGTTTTTTGTAAACATAAAGCATCTGTGTAACATGAACTTGTCAATAAAATAAATAATGGGCACAAAGCAGACCAAAAAGAGGAGGCTGGAAGTACTGAAGACAAATTTTTGCTTCCTCACAAGAGCTGGCATAATGCATTGAAGAGATCATTAGCGTAGGGATCAAGAGATTAAGAATTTAAACAAGATTCATGCAACAGTTTATACCAATGTATCATTGTTAGAATGACCATGTCAGTCCATTTTTGTGATGGTCATTGTTCAGAGTGTGAGAAAAAGGGAAAGTGAGTGACAAGTAACAGAGGGTTTTTGTTTTTGTTGTTGTTGTTGTTGTTGTTGTTTGTTTATATAGAGTTTGATGTTCCTTACCTGAGCTATGAGACTTTAGCTGTTAACTAGCTAGGGTCAAGAAATAAGTGAGAATGCCTCTCTGTTCATCCAGGCATCTCTGTGTGTCTCTGTAGTTGAGTTTTGTACAGCTCAGGAGGCAGACCCAATATGACAAAAGAAGGTCTGAGTGATAAAAGCATGAATTGTAGAGTCTGTTGATCTCCCTCAACAGAAGTCAATTCCTACTCCACTGGAAGAGAAACTCAGTGGTGGTCATTATAAACTGGTACCTTCCAGATCTAAAATGGTCAATTCTTCATTTAATTTAACTAACATTTATTAAGCACCCACTATGTACAAAACACTATATTCTATATCTACTGTATCCTATAGGTACTATATGCTATATTCTTATACTGGGTCTGTGCAAGATCAATGAAAAAACAAGTTACATGATCTGTGTCAAAAAATTGCTCCCACAGAAGTGCCAAAAGAAAATTCTAAATGAATTTCATAAATGTTATTCTTTTAATTAGGAAAAAGAATCATTTCACTTTTTTCAGACACCAACAAAACAAATGTACTAATCTTCCTTTTCCTCTGACATTACATTATCACTTTGTCCTTATTACTCCTCTTTTGCACTGTCTTGTCATTATCTATAATTAAAACTATCTATAATCCTGATATCACATATCTGGCCCATCTAAAACAGCAATCAAAAAGACTAAGAACAATAATTAAATATAAGTCTCTATTAGATAGATGCTTCAGTGGACTGCCGAGTAGTGGGTTTTTATCCTTCCATGTGAAGATGTTCCCAGTTGAGGTCTACTCATTAAAGATTCCTGGATTCTCTCCTTGCAGTCACCTCTCATTCAAGGCTTCAGAGTAAAAGTGAAATCCCACAATGCCTTTCTTTTGACTGGAAGCAGGAGTGATTACCTATGTTGTTTTAGAAGAAATGAATAAATAGTATATTATATGACTCCTTATTGTGGGGATTTGGATAAGCTGTAGGTTTATTCATATTCCCTAAAACATAATTTTTATATTAAATAAAACACCAAGACCAAGTTTCATATCCCAATTCTATAACTTAGAAGTTGTGTAACCTTGGCAAGTGAAGGTTGTAACCTCAGGATTGTTTTTAAGAATGTTGGAAAAGATGGCTTTTAAAGTTTCTTAAAGCTCTAAATCTATAATTTTAGAACACTGTGAAACTAATAACATGAGTGTTGATACTGTTCCAGAATGTTAACTTTTTTCATGTTTGGGAAATTCAGTGTCATCTGTTTCAGTTTTGTCTTTATGACTTGAGATCTGGTATATTTCTTGCCTTTTGGTAGGTGCTTTATAAAAGCTTATTGATGATTTAGTTAGTAAAGTTGACTATCAAGACTAAGGTCTTGATTTGCCAGTAAATTCATAGACAGCACTTGAAAGACACAAATGTCACAAATAATTCTGTAAAGGATTTATTGGATAACACTAGACTATCAAATAATTACTTTCTTTAGGGATGTTAGTAATCAAGGTCAAAGTTATAACTAGGGTGAGATGATCTGGGCTTTGTTCCAGGTCACTAAAAGTAAAGAGTACTGAGTTTACAAAGCACTCAAAATATTTGTAATCATTTTTGCAGTGTAGAAACAACAGATCTTAGAATAACAAATTACAAGCATAGATTTTGTCCTGGAATAAATGACCTTAAATGTCATCTATTTCAATTCTCTCAAATGTCATCTATTTTAATTCTCTCATTTTACAAACAAGGAAACAGAGACACAGCGAAGTAAAGTGACTTGCTCATGATCACACAGGTAGAAAATGTCAAAGCTGGCTTAGAATTCAGATCCTATGACTTCCAAATACAACATTCTTGCCTCTGCACTGTTGCTTTTCAAACTTTTAGTTAACTTAGAAGCTGGAATGTGTTGATGCCAGCTCAAACTAGCTATCAAGATTCTATTGTTAATTTTCAGTATGAGCGCATATGCCCCAGAAATCAGCAAATGCTATAAATTGTTTTGTTGCTCTACTTAAGAACATAATGAAGAAAGTGTTAATGGTGCATATTAGACTTACAAGCATGTCTTGTAAACCTATTTGTCCCAGTGGAGCTTGTTGTTAAACATTTATCAGCACATTCTTACTTGGAAGCAATCAGATAGTGGTCTAGTTGAATTTCTTCTCTTTCCTCCCTTCCCTTCTGAGGGTAAAATGTGTGGGGGCTTCTGGAACTTGCTCTAAGTGCTAGGCTTACATGAGATCTTTTTCATGAAAACTAATTAGAGAAGGATTGGTTTAAAGGGACCTCTCCCTCAAAAAGCCTGTGCTCTTTCTTGTGGAAGTGGAAAATTTGATAAATAATAAACATCACCATTCCCATCACAGAAAACACCAAAGAATAATAATCTTTCATTGTCATCATCATCATCATGCCCCAGACTGCCAGACTATAGAAGGAAAAAGCAGATTCTTCACCTCTATTTCCTTCCCTCCCCAACCATTTTTTCTTCTTTATTCCAATACAAATATACTTTTGAAATGCAGATTGTTCAAAGTATAAGCTTTCTTCCTCAAATGAATCATCTTTGAATGTATCTTAATGTACTCATATTAAGCCAATATATTCCACAGGTAGATTTAACCACTTCTCCATCATGTCACATCTAATTTAGAGTTGTACACAGTAGAGTCTGTAATCTTGAATTATACAAATATTTCATTGATTGCCAAGAATGTTAGTCCTCTATTTCACTGGGGTTTCTCTTTGAAATCATTTAATATGATCCAGAAGACTATAAAAATAAAATCTACTAAAAATGACATTGTGAATTGAAACAGCATTGCATCAATGTTCTATTGCAAGAAGAAAATTTTCATCTATGAATAGTAAATGTTCTGTTCAAATATCCTACAATAACCAAACCAAAAAGCAATTCTGATACCACAGTCAGGGAGGCCAAGCAGCTAAGCTAGATGAACAGAGGCCACAATTGCTGCAGAGATTTCTAATAAGGGCATCAGCACCCCTTCCACTCTAAGAATGCTTGCAGATAGATTATAAACCAGACATTCAAAAACTCTGAATCTAATACTCTGCCTATAAAGCTAATTTTCTTGATGGGAGAAAAAGGAAGACAGTCAAATGAACTAGTTTGTGTGTGTGTGTGTATGTATGTATATATGTGTATGTGACTGAGGGTTATTTTCTTTGTATATTTGTGTTTGTGTTCCCTTGGTGTGGCATGTAACTCTGGGGAAAGTCTTGAAAATTGAGAGGTGCTATTAGCTTTCTGAAGTTTCAGGTTCTCATTTAGAGATTCCGACAAGTAATAATAATGTTGAACCATAAAATCAGCAACAAAAATGTCATACTACTTGTTGAGACTTTCTCTATTCTTCTGGATGAAAGGTCTATCAAAAATCAGGGAATTCTGGGAATCAAATCTCATAGGATTCTTATAAAGTTAGTGAGCAACAAACTGAAGCCATCTACATAGAAATGGTTGTTTTATCTGCTGTTAATAAAAATCAAGGGCTTCAAAATAAAAATACAGATTTGAAAAATGACTAGCTGATTAAGAAAATGGTTCTGGAAAATGAGATTTGGATTTCTGAATAATGACTTAAAATATATTAATTTTGGACTTTGGTCATGGATGTAGTATACATAACAAGAACTTATAATAATGTATTTACTTGGAGTCTTATATATCTAATCAAAAGGGTTTTAAATTAAAAGCAAAGGATAGGGATAAAACTATCCATATATATTCACCAAGTTATCTACCACAGAGAGTACCAGATTGGTAGCATAGATGTCCTCTAAATTAACAAGCAACAAAATTCAAGAAAGGAGCCAACAATAAAATTCATGGTCTCCGATTTCTATAGCAAAATAAACAAAATATGATTAACAAGCAAGGTGAATTGGAGATCCTACCTCAATAAGAAAATTTTTACCTCATACTTCTTTTTTAAATTTGAGGAAGACAATGAGTTAAAACATGATTGGAATATGGCTTTGGAATAGTATATCTTATACAAAAGAAGCCAGATAGGTAAAGACAAATAGAAAAGGAGGATAGTATTGTATAATTAGAAAAACATCTGAGAATCTGAAGGAAAAATGAAGTTGAAGGCTTTTACATGAAGATCAATAGAAGCAATATTGCCATCTTAGAATGCTATAGATCACCTAGACAGAAGAATGTAGTGGATGAGGATTTCAAAAAATAGATCTATGACATGAAATCTAAGGGCTCCTTGAATTATCTAGACAGCTACTGGAGTTCTTTCAGTGCCAACAACAGGAGAAGTAGCAACAGTAGTAACTTTCTAGCATTTGTATAGTACTTTAAATTTTGCAAAGCATTTTACATATTTTATCTCATTTGATCCTTGAAACAATCTTTCAATTTAATTGTTATTACTATTCCCATTTAACAGATAAGGAAGGGGAGGTTTAAAGGCTGTGTCTTGCCTATGGTCCCAGAACTAGTTATTGTCTAAGGTAGGATTTGAACTCAGGTCTTCCTGACTAGATTCAATGTTTCATCCACTATGCCATTTTATCCATGTATCCTTCTAAGTTCATCATAAGGAGTCCATCCACTATTCTAGGCACTTTCCTTGAATTTTCTTGCTGTCCCCAAGATACTCATGAAGTACATAGGCTCTTCATCAATTATTCCTCACTTATATTACCACATAACTTGTTCATCTCCTTTTTCATTCACATAATTATTTGCTTACATCCATTATAGCAAGTCTCCATAATTTCTTGTTTGCAATATGTTGACATTTGTTCATGGACTCTATTCACTTCTATATTGGTCTTTAGATACTCCTCAATTTCAGTCCTTTCTAGATTGGACACTATGACTTTCAGCTACAGACTAAAATTCAGAGAAACTTTCAGAGAACTGTGATATTAACAAGGAGAAATGTAAGGTCATTAAAAGAAATTTTCAATTTTCTATAGGCAATCCAGTCTGCTTACCTCCAGTTTGATTTTGGGCTTTGCTCATAAGTAGATAAGTGCCGGGGGTCCTATCGGGGTCCCCAGCCACCGCCCTCTACTCACCCTAGTCCAGGGTCTTCAGACGTCTCTGGCACCCCACCCTAGTGGAGGGGAGAACAAACCAGGCAGAGCACCCGAGGAGAGGTTAACTTCTTTATTCGCATTCGAACTTCCAACAGCCAACTGCCCACCCCACAGCCTCTGTGCCTTCTTTTATCTCCCTATTCTGGCCCTCACCCCTCCCTGTAGGCGGTTCTGCTCCTCCCAAGTCCTGCCCCGAGGGTGGAGCCAGCCCATTCAGAGGCCATCCCAGTACCCGAAGGCAGGCCACTCAGGCAAGCCCAGTCCAGAGCCGCCCCCAACAGATAAGCTTTCTACATTTTCCAGATGTGAATCATAGACTAAACAATAGCTATTCATCATCCACTTAATTTTCATGTATATGTGTGTGTGTGTGTGTGTGTCTGTGTGTGTGCATATATAGCCAAACTCTTTAGATTGATGAAAGATATTTAAAAAATAAAATTATTGATATGTTAGAGACTATATCACATATTTTCAGCTATGTTCTAATTAGAACATAGCATTATTCAGTATCAGTATTCAGGAGCTATTATTTACAGGAAAAAACTAATAGGCATAAAAAAAGGGAAAAAAAAAACCTGCTTCACTTGTGCATATTTCCAAGGAAGCTTTTACCTAAGCTTACAAATAGCTTGGTTAAAGTCAGTTCTTTATCATTAAAAGACCAATGCATCCCTTCAAACAGATTCCTGATATTTTTTCATCCACAAATCCCTTTCAAGAGCAACAACAAATGTATTGTGGACCTCCAGAGTAATTTAAGATACTATGAATTTTATTCTATTAAATTTAATATTTTAGTGCTTACTATTACTATTGACAGTTTTTGCTCCCCAAAGTTCCAAATTATAATTTATAATTACAATAATAAAATATAAAAATTTGTTATAATTATACAATAATCATACTTATAATTATGAAAATAATTATACTTATAATTAAATAAACTCATAATTATAAAAACTCTAAATACAAAATTATTAAACTACAAAATAATTAAGAGTATTTTCTATAGGGCATTCCTTGAGAATTAAAAGAAATAATTTAGCAAAATCTCATATGTTGACTGTTATCTTCAAGACCATATTAAATTTCTTTATTTTACAAGTTTTGTTGAATGTGATAAACATTTTAATAAGATAAATTTTAACTTGGAAGATATTTAACATTTTAAAAATATAGAAACAATTTCAATATTGGACTATAAACAAAGATTTATAATATTTATAACAGCAAACAGTTTTAAATATGGTTATGCATCATTTGTTTTTTTGCATTTTTATTTAAAACAAGAATAAAGTGAAAATGCTCACTCATAGAACTATGTAGTAGAAAATGATAGGAGATTACAAACTCTATTGCTGACTATGAAAATTAATTTTTAAAATTTTTAATCATTAATCAATCAATAAAATGAATATTTAAATATGACAGTCTACTTGCTAATAAGTACTGTATTAAATGATAAATGTTCTTTAAATTGGATTATATATTTTTCTTTATTTCTAACAATGCTTACATGTATTATGTATACATGCAGACAGACAGAAAGATTGATGATAGATAGATAGATAGATAGATAGATAGATAGATAGATAGATACTAAACTTTATGCGACAAAAATCTCTTATGATGTGACTTTATTCTCTTCCACCTCTGGCTCACCATTTACATTCTCCTAGAAACTATACTCAATCACTGATCAGAATTGCCAGCCAGTTTATTTGAAAATCTACTAGATAGTAGAATAGAAAGATAAGTGGAAGATAAGTTTAAACCTGAAAACAGCCTTAATACTTTAGTGAAAAGCAAAAAAAAAAAAAGGCATATATTCTGCAGAACCTTCATAATGGTTCATGAGGGTTCCAATGGGGCTTATAATGCATATGTTTTGTATGAACAAAAATGTTCATAATATCATAATCATGTAATTACATACAAGTGTGATTGCAGAATAAATGAAGGGAATGAGAAATCTAGTCTGGTTAAATTTCACAATATAAACAAAAGTTTATGTATGCATTTGACCATTTTTTAAGAATCATTTTGAATCCCAATGTTAAACATTTGTGGCAGTTAAGAAACAATTTGATGATAAATTGAGAAACTGCAAGAATTTTGAGTTGAGCATGTGATCATGATGGTTTCAAATCACTGTAGAAATAAACCTAAAATCTTTCAAACATTTACATGCTTATTGTCGTGGAAGAAAATATATTTGTAACATAGCTCGGCAATTATTTATGACAAAGTATCATTAAAAAACTTTTACCTTTTTACTTATAAGACCATCATCACACACTACCAAAAGATTAAAAACCCACAAAATGACAACCAATATCTAAAAACTTCAATAATATGAACAGTTTAGATGAAGATAATCTGAGCTAACCCACTAAATGTGCTCCTAGTGGTTTGGCAAGGATAAACAATAATAGCCTATATCTGGACAGAGAGCTTCAAAAAGAATCTTAGCAAATTCCCTCTTACAATATTCTAGTCATAGTCTACTTCTGAAATGGACTGTGACAGCTGATGCAGAAGCCAACATATGCTAGTCATGACTCTAAATAGTCATAATTTCAAATATAAAATGAAATTCCTTGAAAACATTAGATCATCTTTCAATTATTTAGAACAGAGAGAGTGGACATCCTGTATACAACCTATGTACCAAAAATGTTTTGCAAAACTTAATTTAACTCAATCAGTATTTACTAAGTAACTATGAGCTCTGTAAAGGGAGTCAAGGAAGACAGATTTATTTGAGAATGGTCCCTGCATTCATAAACCCTACAATTTCTAGTAGAGGGATAAGAAGCAAATGAATAGCTATAATTTGCAATAGTATATGATAGGCAGAAGAGAGTAGTGAATAAATAAGATGGCATATATGTTTTGAGGGGAAAAGTCAAAATTCAGTAGTGAAAAAATAAGAAGTCTAAGTGGAGGAGTCAAGTTTATCCTTGGCTTTAGGGAGAGAAGTATGTATGGAAGTAGAATCATGAGGAGAGTTAGAACTGATGGAGGAGGAATTATGGAGGAGATTTAAAGGATCTCTAGACACACCATCAGAACACACCCAATTTCTCCTAATCTTATAAACTATTTTGGAGAGGATGTGGAAAAACTGGGACATTTTGATTCACTGTTGGTGGAATTGTAAACTGATCCAATCATTTTGGAATGCAATCTGGAATTATGCCTAAAAAGTATTATACTGCCTATACTTTTTGACCCAGCAATATCACTGTTAGATTTGTTTCCTGAAGTAATTAGGAGAAAAGGGGGAAAAAAAAACCTATCTGTTCCAAAATATTTATAACAGCTCTCTTTGTGGTATCAAAAAAGTGGAAACTGCAAAAATATCCATCATTTGGGGCAAGGTTGAACAAGTTATGATATATGATTTTGATGGAATACTATTGAAATGATGAGTTCAATGACTTTAGAAAAACAAGAAAAAACTTACAGGAAATAAGGAAGAGCAAAATCAGCAGAACCAAAAAAACATTGTATCTGTGAACAGTAACATTGTTTTAAGAATAACTTTGAGTGACTAAGTCATTTTGACTATTATAAATACCAAGTTAACTATAAGAGATATGTCAAGAAAGACACTATCTGCATCCAGAGAAAGAATTGATATGTGGAAGTATGTATAGAATGGTATTATATATACATATTTATGTCTGTTGGCAGCAATCTCTAGGGAAGAAAAAAATGGGGGAGGGAGGAGAAAGTTACATGGTAGCTTTATTGTATATTTAAAAGGAATAGCAAGTTGTACTTTTGATTTTCTGTTTCATGGGCAATGAACTTTCAAAAAATTCTGTCATTGAAAATGCTTGTTATTCCATAAATTAAAAAATAAAATAAAAAAATAAAGCTATGTATAGCCAGGCCTATTTAATATTTGAAAGACTGCCTGGCAACATTGGGCCCTATAGGCTTTGAGGCTTGAAGATTACTTTGGGGGTATATTGTTTTGTGTTTTTTTTTTCTCAACAGTATTTTATTTTTTCTAATACATGTAAAGATAATTTTAAACATTTTTGTAAGATTTTGTGTTCTGATTTTTTTCTGCCTCCTTCCCTTACCCCTACCCAAGACAGCAAGCAGTTTGATACAGGTTATACCTTGTACAATACTTTTAAATATTTTCCATATTTATCATGTTGTGCAAGAAAAATCAGACCAAAAGGGAAAGGACCATGAGAAAGAAAAAAGCAAACACAACAACAACAACAAAAAAGGTGACACTGTGCTTTAACCCATTCTTCTCTCTCTGGATGTGGATGACATTTTCCATCTTTTAGGGGTATATTATAATGGGAATTTCTTTTTTACTCTGAAATTCTGCATTTTTTATTTTGGAGATTTGAAGGAAGTCTGCAATCGAGGCTGGGAAGCAGTCAGAAAACAATTGAGAAGCTGAAGGAAGAAAAAAACCTAAAGCATAAAGAGTGTACAAACTGAAAGACTTGAGAAGGAAAAGAGTTTAGAAAAGAAGGGGAAAATAGACTTGTTATGGAGAGAGCCAGTTGCATCCAGAAAGATGACAAGGAGAACTGATTGTGGATCACAACATAATATTTTCACCTTTTTTTATTGTTGTTTGCTTGTTGTTTTTTTCTTTCTCGTTTTTTCTCTTTATATATATATATATATGTACATATGTATATAAATGAAGCTTTTATTTTCAAAATATATGTAAGGATAATTTTTCATTATTGATCCTTGCAAAACCTTGTATTCCAATTTTCGCCCTTCCCCCCATCCCCTCTCCTAGATGGCAAATAATCCAAAATATATTAAACATGGTAAAAATATATGTAAATTCAATATAGGCATACATATTTATACAATTATCTTGCTGCACAAGAAGAATCAGATGAAAAAGGAAATAAAATGCGAAAGAAAATAAAATTCAAGCAAACAACAAAAGAAGTGAAAATGCTATGTTGTGATCCACACTTACTTCCCACAGTCCTCTCTCTGGGTGTAGATGGCTTTCATCATCACAAGATCATTGAGCTGGTCTGAATCATCTTCTTGTTGAGAAGAGTCACATTTGATTTGATTTCTCTTGTGCAGCATGACAAATATGGAAATATGTATAGGGGAATTGCACATGTTTAACATATTTTGGATTACTTGCTGTCTAGGGAAGGTGGAGGAGGAAGGGAGAGAGAAAAATTTGGAACACAAAGTTTTGCAAGTGAGAATGTTGAAAACTATCTTTGCATATATTTTTGAAAATAAGACTATTATTTTAAAAAAGAGAAAAAAGGAAAGAAAGTAAAGACTTATAGAAGATTATAAATTAGAGCTAGAACAGACATTTAGAGACCAGCTAGCCCAGTTCCCTGAATTTGTAAAAGAGGAAACTCAGCCTCAAGGAGATTCAGTGACTTGACCAAGATCACGTAGGGAGTAATACAGCCAGGATTTTGAATCCTAAAATTCTTGATATATTTAATTCTCTCTGTTGTCCTTTGCTGAGCACATGGGTCTGAGGAGAAGGAAGATAGTAAAACAAGATAAAGGGCAGCTGGGTGGCACAGTGGATAGAGTGATAGAGTCAAGAAGACTCATTTCCCTGAATTCAAGTTTGTTTTTAGATACTAATTGTGTGACTACAAGTCATTTAACCCTGTTTGCCTTGGTATCTTCATCTTGTAAAAGGAGGAGAAAGAAACCACTGCTGTGTCTAGCCAAGATAACCCCAAATGGGGTTGCAAAGAGTCAGACATGATTGTAATGACTAAACAGCAACAAGGACAAATAAGCTAAGTTAGGTAAAAACAAATTGGTAAGCTAAGCTAAGAGGGTAAAAACAAGATAAAGGAAGTTGAGTGTGTTGTAAACATCATCAGAAGATGCTAACAAGATGAGAAGGAGAATAACATATAATCCTAGGATAGATTATCTCAGAAGAATTTGCCTCAATAATTTTCCATGGAAACTACTACTAGTAAGATTGATAAATGTGACAATTAAAGAGGTTTGAGGGACAACTTTTCTGAATAATTTAATCATTTTATTTTTAAAAAACCAATAGATTATTAATGAGGATATTCATTGGGCCCTTTCTTTTTGATCAAAGACTCCTAATGGTAGTGGGTTCATAATTTATATGACCTTCAAAGAAGAAGTGTCCCTGAGTAATGCCTAATTATCTCTGATTGGTTAACATAATAGAAAGTAGGTGTGACTTAAGCCACTTAAATCTTGGTCAAAGAGACATAAATTTCCATGTCATCTGTCTTGAAAATGGGAAGAATCAACATTTTCCCAGGACTCTATGGGCAAACACAATGAGCAGAAATACACTCACTAGCTCAATTTAAAAATTTTTTTATTGTTTGTCTAGTTCTTGGCAGGTATAAATCTCTAAGAGAGCTTTCCCACACTGGTTGGTTTCTGAATGAGGAAGTAGAAAAGGGAGAAAACCTTGGTTCTAATATAATAATTACTTATTTAATATGAGAGATTCATTTCTCACAAACATATAATGAAGATCTCAACCTTAGCAAGAATGAAGACCAAGAATTTTATAATAACCTACACAGATTCTTTACATTTCTGTCTCTACTAAGTGATTCTTAGTAGAGACATTCAACTATTCTTGAAGTGCAGACTGGTTTCTGTCCAAGAAGACAAATTGAAGGATTCAGAAAACATCTCCCTGTTTTCCAGGTTATCAGGGAGAATGAAATATTAATGTCACAAGATGAAAAGAATAGTTGAAATTAGTTCCCTGATGGCTAATGACTATTTGTTGGTTACTTGGTTGTTGTCCTTCATTCTTTTTTTTTTCCCCCTTGCTGAGGCAATTGGGATTAAGTGACACACAGGCCAGGATCACACAGCCAGGAAGTGTTAAGTGTCTGAGACCAGATTTGAACTCAGGTCCTCCTGACTTCAGGGGTGGTGATCTATCCACTGCGCCAGCTAGATGCCCTGTTGTCTTTCATTCTTGAGGAAGACCAAAATGACTTCACTGTGTTAGAGAGGAGTTACATTGTGACCAACTGTGACTGATCAGACTAACACAAGCTGCTCTGGCATGGTTTGGATACAAATAGTCCCTATGAACTTTTGGGGTGGATTCTCTAACTTTGTGCATCTTGCATTTTTTCTGAGCCAATTCAATTCTGCTGTGCTCATAGATGAGCATCTTCTGGGTGGTCCTGTGCCAGTGTCTCCCATGTCATAAAATTAATTCTCAAGTTCTTAAAAACAACCTTGAGAATGTCCTTGTATTGCTTTTTCTGACCATCTTGTGAGTGCTTGCCCTGTGTGAGTTATCCATAAAATAGTCTTTTTGGTAAGCATACATTTGACATATGAATAATGTGGCCAATCCAATGGAGTTGTGCTCTTTGCAGTAGAGTTCAAATGATTGGTAGTTTAGTTTGAGAAAGGATCTCAGTGTCTTCAAAATCTTCCTAAGACAATTCAAATGGAAGCAATTCAGTTTCCTGCCATTGTACTCATACACTGTTCAGGTTTCACAGGCATAATAAAAAAGGTCAGCACTACTGCGCGTTGTAGACCTTCAGTTTTGTAGTCAGTCTATTATCTCTCCTCTCCCACACTCTTCTTCAAAGCCTCCCAAATACCGAGATAGTTCTGGCAATGCTTGTGTTAACCTCATTATGTGAGGACATCTCTGAAAAATATAATGCCAAGGTAAGTGAATTTATCCATAGCATTCAAAACTTTACACCTTACTGTAACTGATAATTCAAGTTTAAATACAACCACAGAAACTTGCTATCTATGTGGCTTTGGCCACGTCATTTAAGCTCTGTTTGTTTCAGTTTCCTTTTCTACAAAATGAGGATAATGATAACATCTATCTTCCAGGCTTATTGTGAGGATAAAATGAGATATTACTTGTACAGGGTTCTGCAAATCTTAAAAAGCTATATAAATGCTAGCTGTTAATTTTCATTATTGCTATTATTATGTTGATTGAAAAGAACACAAAGTGTCTTTCTTTACAATCCTGTGCTATGCAAAACAGAACTATTTGTGTTAGTCGCATTGCTATTTGTTTTTGTTTTTTTAATGGGAAATAGGATTACTATAGAAATGTCCAAATAGAAAAGCAACAGTAGGGAAGCATTCATCACTCCAAACTGGAATGAAAAAACCCTTTGAATCAGTACTCTCTATGTGTGCTCAAAATCTGGCAACATTTCATTCCACATTATACAAGGTCCCTTGTGGCCAGAGTACTAATCTGAGGGCATAGAAAAAGTTTAGGTCCATGGCCCATTAGGGATTCCATGGTTATGGTATCCTTGGGAACATGAGCTGATCTTACGCTTATCAGAGAACTGGGCAGCTGCAGTACTTTATAGCATAAAGTAAGAGATGAACTTTAAGAGAGAATTATTATGATTCCTAGCATGGATGGTAAGGCGCGTTGGACTCATTGTTTGTCTTTTCTGGGTCTAAGAAAATGTGTTGCTGATTTCTCATCTAGATGCCCCAGTTGGAGTCCACTTATAGGAGAAAGAATTGAAAAAAAATGAAAAGAAGGCATAAGAAAAAGTTGGAATTGGACCATTTCTGAAAATAGTCAAGTGTTTCTTCAATATAACCAGAGCTTTTTTGCACATCAGGGACAGAGGGAGTCAAAGAACAGCTGTGGTTGATCACCCCTGGAAGTTCTGTTCAGTGGCTTGACATCGTGGGAATTCTCACAGCCTGTTTTGTGAAAGTCATTCCATCTTGAAAGAGCAAAAAATTTCTAGCTTGACAGAGTATAAGGCCTCATAATAGAACTTGAAGCAATCTCATCATTGAATAGTTTCCTTATATATTTGTGACTGGATAATTTTGTTTAGTATAAAATAAGGGGGTTGGTTGAGATGGCTGTTAGGGTTCCTTCTATTCTAAATTCTGTGCTTCAATAATATTAGCAATTTTCCCCAACATTGCATTTTGCTACATCAATTTAAAGTAAATGTTCTGATGGTCTTCATAAGAACAACCATAACTACAATTATAGCTAACATTTATATAGCTCTTTAAGGTTTATAAAGTATCTTACATTTATTTTTGTATTTCAATAAATCATTCAGTAAACATTTCTTACGCAACTACTATGTTCTAGGCATTAAGCACATGGGATGTAAAGAATGATAACAGTCACTATTCTCAAGGAACTCACAGCCTTTCAATATACTTACAAGATGGAGTGACTTTTACAAAGTAGATTGGGTGGCAGGAAAGTTGACCAATTTCATTTTAAAGTTAAGGGAAACAACACAATAGTTACTGTTTTATTTGCTCTTAGAAAGCAATTTGTCCGATATTATATGGCTCATTATAAATTTATGCTCTCTTTCTTAATTGAAAATTTTTTTGCATTATATCAAAATTAGGATTATTTGCCTTCCAACAATCATGTGAGATAGTGTTATGGTATGGGCACTGAACCCCAAAAATATATTGGGGTTTTAGATTTGTGTTGCATGGTATCTCAAAAGAATTTGTAGGCTTAGGCTATCTCCAAATCAAGAGGCAAAGATTTTATTACACAGCTAGTAGCAAGCTAATTTTCAAAAGAGAATTTTAGTGATTAACAAGGAGAAAGATAAGGATTAAATTCACTAGTATAATTTGCCATTAATAAGGAATTAGATGCCATTAAGCAAGACTAAGTCCTAATGAGCTAGCTTTAAACAAGGGGAAAGACATCATAAGGCAGCAAAGTTCCTAGAGAGTTTGCCGTCATAAGGTGGGCAATTCCTAATGAACCTGCAACATCATAAAGTAGACTAAATGTCTAAAGCAGTTAGCTATTGTGATTCTTAGTAAGCAGGGTAAATGTAAAAGTAGTTAGAAGTGTAGGTTCTTTTATAGAAGAAAATTAACCCCAGGGATTGATATCATAACAGCCTTCTGATTAGTACCATAACTATGGGGCCATGATAAATTTTTCAAAGCAAGGAATTCTACAAGGAATTCCACAAGGACCAACTGAAGTAAAGGCCTATGTAAGGATAACAAAAGGCCCACTCAAATTAATCTTGTCATCACTCCTCCCTACTTGCCTCAAGGAGTAGCTTGGCTTCCTGATTATTTACAGTAATTCAGGTTCTCTCCTGTGAATGCCCTTCTCTATGACCTGCCCAGCTACCAAATATCAATATCAGAAGGTGTTGTTATTATTGTTATCCCTACTTTATAGATGAAGAACTGAGGCAGACAGAGGTTAAATGACTTGTCCAGGATCCCACAGTTAATAAGTGTCAGGGTGGGATTTAAATTCAAATCTTCTGCCTCTAACTCCAATATTCTATCCATTCACTAGATTACTTTCATGCCTCATATGAACTGTTAAGTCTGAAAAAAAAA
Source organism: Myrmecobius fasciatus (assembly GCA_023553655.1). Lineage (NCBI taxonomy): Eukaryota > Metazoa > Chordata > Mammalia > Dasyuromorphia > Myrmecobiidae > Myrmecobius > Myrmecobius fasciatus. Next base: position 74,028 of record JAJPUD010000544.1, read on the forward strand.
TAATTCTCTGGTGAATATCTTTTTGTTTAGGAATTAAAAGTACTTCTTACTCATGACTTCCACAGCCATAACCTTTAGTCCCACTACAATCTCTAGTCATCTGAGTGAAATTTATGTCTCTAGAGGTAGGAAGAGACTGAAGGGTATCCCTCTCTTTCATTGACTTATTTCCTCCTCATAATCTTTAACAAGCTAGACAGATCTTCAGCAAGTTAGAACAAAAAACTGTTTGGGAGGCAAGGGAAGGGGGAGAGGATGGAGGTAGGAGCTAAGTTATTTACTTAGTATAATAAATTTATATAGGAAAGCAATGAGGTTTTTTTCACTGGCCAAAATATGGCTTCTGACATATATGCATAATAAAAACAGAATATGGAGCTAACTAGAAGAAAGTCAAAATCTTCTAATTTAGATGATCTAATTATAATTACATATTCCTGAAATGTTCTTTAGTTTAGCATGCAAGCAAATTTGAGTCAGAACAAAAGATAAACTGAGAAAAAGTCATTGTTCACCACTTTTTCTTCCCTTCATTTCTACCTTCATTATTCATATTGGCCATCAACAAAATGTTGATTGCTTTTGTAATATAATTTGACCAACAATATTAAATACTCAACCTTCCATTTGACATCATGTACAAAAATTTCTAGTTAAGAGAGAGGGCATAAATTTAGAGTGAACTATATAATTTTGGTAAAGTTACTTCATAAGAGCAATCACAACAGCAATTGTTGTGTTGTTTCCTCAACTTTAAAATTCCTCTCCTCTTAACCTAGCCTCCTTGATAAGTTACTTCATCTTGAAAGTTTATTGAAAGACCAGAGCTATATATTGTTCCGCAGAAAGCTTTCACCATAGGGCCAATCACATCCAGAAAGAAAACTATGGAGACCAAATGTGGAAAAAGCATAGTATTTTCACCTTTTAGTTTAGATGTTGCTTGTTTTTTTGTTTTTTTTTTTTCCCTTTCTCAATTTTTTTTGCCTTTTGATCTGATTCTTCTTGTGCAGCATGGTGAATATGGAAATACATTTAGAAGAATTGAACATATTTAACCTATATCTGGTTGCTTGCTATCTTGAGGAGGAGAGACAGGAAAAAGAGGGGGGAAAAATTGGAACACAAGGTTTTACAAAAGTGAATGTTAAAAACTATTTTTGCATGTATTTGGAAAAATAAAATATTAAAAAAAAAAGAAAACTTTTATCATGTTTATATTTTCCTTCTGAATACAATAAATAGGCATGGACTAGATGAATTGTAAAGTTCCTTATAATTCTAATTCCTCTGACTTGCCCAAGGAGATAATTTACTAGACTGAATATTAAGAGAGATAGCCCTGTGACCTTAGGCTACTCAGCTTCTGTCAGTTCCTAGATCCTCATCTATAAAATGATAGCTTACAGGATCATTTCATGTATCTGATGAGATGATGTATGTAATGAATATTATAGTGAAAACAGTGTTGATTATGGAGTCAGAGGACCTCTATTTGAATCTCATATCTTACACTTACTCCTTGTATGGCTATGGGCAAATTATACCTTCCCTGGGCCTCAGTTTCCTTATCTGTAAAATAAGAAAGGGTTGCACTAGATAGTGTCTAGATTCTCCTTTGTCTCTACAGTTATAACCTCAAAGGCTTTTTCCTAGAAAAAAGAACACAATGTGTGACCATTATCAATATTAATGCAGACCAAATCTAAGGTCCAATGAGTTGTGTATTTATATCTAACATCCAGTTTAGTCAGCTCAAAACCAGTTGTTGTGAAGGTCCTTAGGGAAGTCAAGCTAAGAGAGTGATAATCCTGGCTCAGCCACTCCAAAGAAACAGCTCCATAACAATTGTAATAATTCTCTCCTCTACCAAAAATTGAAAAGCTAGATGGTACAGTGAATAAAGCACCAGGCCTGGAGTCAGGAATATTCATCTTTCTGAGTTCAAATCTGATTTACTAATTATGTGACCTAGGCAAGTCATACAATCATTTTCCTCAGTTTCCACTTATGGAAAAGGTAATGGCAAACCACTCTTGTATCTTTGCCAGAAAAACTCCAAATGGAGCCATGAGACAACAACAACAGTCTAAGTCAAACACATCCCGAAGCAAAATATCACATTTGCATAAAATAGCTATTTATGAAGCAGCCAATCCTATACACAGAAAAGAGCTACTGAAACTATTTTCAAAGTAGAGGAAAGACTCATCTATTCTTTCTCTTTCATATTTGCTTCTTTTAGATTGTTCTCTTATCTGCTTTTTTCTTTTTTCCTTTTTTTCCCCACATTTTTACCTCTTTGTCTTTCTCCCTTCTTGCTTTTTTCTTCTTCATTCTTTCCCTTTACTGGATCCTGGACATCTTTTATTGTAGTTGGCAAAAATTCTAATTAAAGGCACACTTTTCCACCATGTGTCCAAGTGCCACCAGGTATATTGTCTTTTCTTATTGTCCTACCAGAAAAATTAAAAATGGTTTGCTGAAATCCTTTATTTACTGTACACATTCTCACTCACCTCACTCATGTCAAATTTGGATACCTAGATGAGAGCTGGTCAAAGGAGACCAAAAATGATCTGTAATATAGCACTCTTCTAAAAGAAGAATGTTAGCTATAGTTGCCAATACCAGTGGAGATTAGGTGTGATATGATGTGGTATAATGTAGGACTGTGAATGAACATTCAATTTAGAGCCAAGAGAGCTGTATTCGAATTTTTACTCTGATACTTATAAGTTATGTGACTATTAGCAAACCACTTAATTTATCTGAGCTTCCCCATCCTTATCTGTAAACTAATCATGTGAGTACTCAATCCATCTTCTTCATTGGAATGTTGTGAGGAAAGCATTATGTAATCCTTAAAATACTCTGGAAATGTAAGTGATTTATCTGAATGAAAGAAGGTAAGGAAGGGGGGTAGGGGGTTACTAACAACAGGTTGGTAGTCCAGGGCAATCAGAACTCTATTACAGCACTTCATGAAGTGCTGGTATGAGAATCAAACTACAAAGAAATATATTCTTTGAGTTGCTATTAGTAATTGCCCTTTTCCTTTAAAAGCACACATTTTAAAAGCATGCATTCAAAATTCTACAACCTTGGCTTTGGCTTCCTAGCTCCAATTTTGCAGCTGCTGTGTGATCTTTATTCTTCAGATGGCCCAGTGGAAAAACCTAGACACAGCAGCTGAATGCCTGGGGTCTGACTGAGCATTCTCTCTAGAGGTTTGCCTGTGTAAGGACTCCAGAGTCAGTTGCAAAACTTTTGATTTATTATTTGTCTCATTAAAGAATGATTTTTCTTCCCTTCTCATCACTCCTCCCCACAATGATTTTGGGACAATGTTTAGAACAAGTGATGTGGCATTTTCAAAGTGGGTTAAGTGGAAGCTACACTGAGTCTGGTAATTGACCTCCTTAAACCTCTGCAGAATTGAACTTAGATCTTAATTCTCATGCATAGAATAAAAATGAATTCTTTTTATTTTTTGTAAATACTGTTTATTTTTTAAAGTAGTTTTGAACATTCATTTTTATAAGATTTTGAGTTTCAAGTTTTTCTCCCTCCCCAAGTAAGTAAGCTATTTGATATAGGTTATATATGTGCAATCATGTTAGACATTTCCACATTAGTCAGGTTATCAAAGAAGAAACAGAATAAAAATCCCTCTAAAAAATAAAAATGGTATGCTTCTATCAACATTTAGACTCCATAGTTCTTTCTCTGGATGGGGATAGCATTTTCCATTGTGAGTTTTTTAGAATTCTCTTGAATCACTGTATTGTGGAGAAGAGCTAAGTTCATCATCACACAATATGACTGTTGCTATGCATACTATTTTCCTGGTTCTGTTCACTTCACTCAGCATCAGTTCATGTAAATCTTTCCAGGTTTTCCTGAAATCAGCCTGCTCATCATTTCTTATAGCACAATAGTATTCTAATATATTCATATACCACAACTAGTTCAGCCATTTCCCCAAGAGAAATGGGCCAATTCTCTCAATTTCCAATTCTTTGTTACTACAGAAAGAGCTTCTAAAAATATTTTTTGTACATGTAGGCCCTTTTCCCTTTTTTCATGATTTTTTTGGGAAACAAACCTAGTAGTGGTATTACTGGATTAAAAGATATGCACAGTTCAATTGTACTTTGGGCATAGTTCTACATTGTTCTCTAGAATGGCTGGATCACTTCACAACTCCACCAACAATACATTGATGTCCTAATTTTCCCATATCTTCCCCAATATCATTTTCCTTTTCTGTCATATTAACCAAATTGATAGATAAATATGAAGTAGTACCTCAGAGTTGTTTAAATTTGCATTTCTCTAATCAGTAGTGATTTAGAGCATTTTTTTTTTCATATGATTATGGATAGCTTTAATTTCTTCATCTGAAAACTGCCTGTTCACATCTTTTGACCATTTATCAAGTGGGGAATGATTTGTATACATTTGAGAAATGACTCTTTTATCAGAAACACTAGCTGTAAAAATTGTTTCCCAGCTTTCTGCTTTCCTTCTAATCTTAGATACATCGGTTTTACTTGTGTAAAAACTTTAGATTTAATGTAATAAGAATTATTCATTTTGCTTTTTGTAATGATCTCTATCTCTGGACATAAATTCTTACTTCTCCATTGCTCTGACAAGTAAACCTATTTTTTGCTCTCCTAATTTGCTTATGTTATCAACCTTTATGTCTTAATCATGTATCCATTTTGACCTTACCTTGATACAAGGTGTGAAATGTTGGTCTATGCCTATTTTCTGCAATACTAATTTCCAGTTTTCCCCACTGTTTTTGACAGAGAGTAAGTTCTTATCCCAAAAGCTGGAGTCTTTGAGTTTATCAAACAGTAGAGTACTAAAGTCGTTTACTACTGTGTCTTATGTACCTAATCTATTTCACTGATCCATTAATACCAGATTGTTTTGATGATAATTGTTTTATAATATAGTTTTAGATTTGGTACAGTTGGGTGAACTTTTTTTAATCATGTGGCTTTTTGGCTAAGGGAAAAAAAAAACCAACTAAAGCTGCAATCTAGAAAAAATAAAATGTAGTGTCTATCATGACCACAGGATTTCAAATGTCTGAGAAAAAAAGAAGGGAAAAAAAAGATGAGAGGTAAGATTATGGATTCCATAAAGTCACTGTGGTCCTCTTGAAGGCATGAGAGTCTAGGCCTGGAACATTTCTGATGATCTCAAGAATTTTAATGTTTTTTAGGATGAGCTCTGAGCTTTTGGGAAGTCTGCCTTCTGGCCCATTTTCCCTCCCTTCTTCTATGTAGAATTTGGAACAGCAAACTGAAAAACAGAAGGAATGGACCTTTTAATTGGGAACCAGCTGACTGGACTACTGTTTCATTCTGTTTATAAATGTACTTTCAGTGGTCAGCAAATAGAAAACACCTGCAGGACTTTTGCTACAATGATCTTAATGTCTTTTCCACTCCCACCCTCCCACCTCTTTGTGTACCCTTTAGTTTTGTGTAGGTCAGCTCAACAGTGGCCAAGTAATTTATGCTTATGATTCTATGGGAAGGTTTTCTCCTACCATCCTTGAGTAGGGAAGAGTTTAACCTGAGAAGTAACATGACTTTGGGTTGATTAACAACCATTATCACTGTCAGAGGGCCAGATTTTACTTTTGCTAAAGTTGTCCCTTATCACCATTTGTTGTCAACCATGATTAAATGTCACATGTACACATGGGCCCAGGCCCTAAATTTGTTATTGTGATGTGGTCCTAAAACATCAAAATCTCTTTGATCTCCCCTTTCTGCTCCCTCCTCCTCCCTCCAGAGCGTACTCTGGAGTGCATTATCAAATATGGTTTATGTAGAACTCATGTTTAGTTCTTCACAGATATTAGTAATAGGTTTCTCAGCTTTCAAAGAAATACTCAAGGTAAAAAAAAATACATCAAGTAAAAAGACTATTTTCATTTTATCAAACAGGAAACAAGGAGGACTCTAAAGATTTGTAGAATCCCATAAGCAAATACAAAAAAACACATAGTCTATAAGAGATCAATACAAATCTCCCTCTCACTTTCCCATAGAGTGCTAGAGTTCTCCAATGCCAATCATCCTGAGAAAAATACACTTTGGGACTACAGTACAGCAACCCCTTCTCATTAATTTTTACTGCACAAATAATGATGCTGGTAATGGATAGAGCAGAGAGTAGATCATTTATTTTCCTAATTTGTGCCTTTAGTCCTTTGATCCCTAGAGAAAGAAAAGTAATACATGGGAGATCCTCAGAAAATCCCTCTTCTCTGGATAGAAGACAAGATTTCTGAACTATTAAGTTCAGTTATTTGTGAGCCAATCTCCAAAGCTGGAACCACCTGAGGAGTGTCCTTTGTCTATCTAATGGCAAGATTCCAGGATCCCACAGGAAATCTCCCCACCTTTCACTACAAGATAGGAGTTCAATAGTGACATTGTCCAGGAATTCTCCTCTAATATTATTTATATAAATATTACTCACATAGCGTTTTAAAATTTACAAAGTGCTTTGTATATATTATCACATTTGATCTTCACAACAAACCTCTGAGGTAGGTGCTATTATTATTCCCATTTTACAGATGAAGAAACTGAAGGCAAGCAGAGATTAAGTAATTTGTCCAGGGTTACACAACTAGTAAGTATCTGAGGCAGGAATTGAACTACTCAAGTCTACTCAAATGTATTTGGTCTCTGCTCTGTGTTCAGAAAGGAAAGAAGATGGCAAAGAATTTGTTGTTGGGAACTCCTTTATTTGGCCACTTGGGTAAATATAGCCAGCTCCCAACATACTTTTGTCAAAAGATTACTATTAGTAACAAGTTAGGGAGACAAGAGAGAAGACCCAACTTGAACTCACCACCATCTACTGAAACTCTTAGGATCTCTGTAAAGGAAGGTGGAAAAGTAAAAAGAACCACTAAAAATTGAGAGATGGTTTTTGTCTTCTCAACAAATCCCAAACAAAAGCTCATCAATCTGTAAGATCATCAAATTGAGTGAAGAATTTCTAGGATCAGTACCTTAAACAAGAATGTTAGAAAAAGCCTGACTTCTGATTCAAGAAAATTCTTCTTTTTTTTTTTCCGAGGCAATTGAGGTTAAGTGACTTGCCAAGGGTCACACAGCTAGGGAATGTTCAGTGTCTGAGGCCAGATTTGAACTCAGGTCCTACTGACTTCAAGGCTGGTGCTCTATCCACTGCTCCACCTAGCTGCCTGATTCAAGAAAATTCTAATAGACTTGAGATGGAAAATATCATCCACAGCCAGAGAGAGAACTAAGGAGACTGAATGTGGATCAAAGAATGATGTTCTCACCTCTTGTTTTTTTTGTTTGTTTGATTTTTCTTTCTCATGGTTTTCTCCCTTTTGTTCTTTTTTTTTTCACACCATGACAAATATGGAAACATATTTAAAATGATTGTATATGTATAATTTAGATAGCTTGGGTAGAGGGAAAGTAAAAGTGGGAGGGAGAAAAAATTTGGAATACTAAGTGTTATAGAAATGAATACTGAATACATATATTTGGAAAAATAAAATACTATTGAGAAAAAGGAAAAAAAATTAAAAGCCTGACCTCCCAGTAAATATATTGATCAAGAAATTAGCCTTAAATAAGAGTGTGTGTGTGTCTGTGTGTGTGTCTGTGTGTGTGTGTGTGTGTGTGTGTATGTGTGTATGCATGTGATGATATCGGGTAGAGATGGAACAAGATAGTCAAGCTAAACTTGACGTCAGTCCAAATCACACTGGCCCTGAAGAAATCATCAGATATGAGTTCTAGTCCTAAAACTGCCACTAGCATGCTTTATGAACTTTGTGTGTGTGTGTGTGTGTGTGTGTGTGTGTGTGTGTGATCACTATTGCATTTTTCTTTCCTGGTGATGACTGGGATTAATATTATTGATGCTGCTGAGTAGCAAAGTAGACAATGGCTGCCCTCTCTACTATTTGGCTTCCATGTATCCATGAACACATGTTTGCTTTGTGTTTTATCATTTCTGATCTTAGCTAAGCCAGTATCTGGAAATGCAATTGAATAGATTATGATCTTAAAAAAATTTAAAGCTCAGAAGAGCAATCAGAGACTTTACCCTAGCGGTCATTGGACTTAAGAGAGATTTTTTCTAAGACATTAGGTGAATCAGGATGGGGAAAGGATTTGTTCGGAATATTCCTGGACATATGTAAGAATAATAACAACATTATTTTCTGGAAATAGGATAAAGTTTGTTAGACTTACTCAGTCCTTTTCTAGGGGACTTGAATGAATTGTGTATAACTGGAATCATGAAAAGGATTTTCTCATTCTAGATCAAAGAATAGCCTGATTTCATAGAATGGCAGCCTGGGGCAGAAACAGAGGAGTTTGATCAACTTAAATGCAAAAGGGCTTCTCTAGCTCAATCTACATCACAAAAGAATTGAAAGAAGCCTAGGATTGAGTCTATTCATGTGGAGGAAAGGACTGCATATTAGCGGAAGGTCAGCAGATGGCATCAGAGAGCAGTTCAATAGATGTGCCCAGAGAAGCAATGAAGGGGTGAAATCTCCAGCTGAGTGACATCACCCAGGGACACTGATAATAGTGCAGGAGAGCAAACAGCAGCTTCAGATCAGAGAAAAGTTCCAGCAGAGAGATTGCCTATGAGATGCCCTGGCTAACCATGCTCCCTGGGCACATGTGTCTTTCTCCCATTACTAGCACAGTAATCAGTAGGAGAATGAATCCTTGATATGGGAAGAGGGTGCAATTGCCCTTATCACTTATATCATGATTTTTTAATTAAATGTCATTAGCTTAGAACCAGATGTCTATTCTAACCACATGTCATTCTGTTAAAGGAAACATATCAATGGGGGCTCATGAACATTAATCTAAATATATCTGAAACTGATCCAGGTTTTTAAAGTTTGGAAGTAGCTTTGGTGTTTCAGTTGTGTCCATCTCTTTGTGACCCAATATGGGTTTTTTCTTGACAGACAAAATAAAATGATTTATAATTTCCTTCTCTAGCCAATTTTACAGATAAAGAAAATGAAGCAAACAGTGTTAAGTGACTTGACCAGGGTCATACAACTAGTAAGTTTCTGAGGTCAAGAAGATGAGTTTTAATAAATTCAGCACTCTATGCATTGTGCCACCTAGCTGCTCTGGAAGTAGCCAGAGCTAGGGAGTGTTTACAAAAATAAATAATTACCTTGTTTAGAGTAGATCTGGGAGCCTTGCTGATGAAGTTTGTCCTTTTTAACTAGAAAGGCATGTGATTTTTACAGGATATGAATTGACCAGTGGCTCAATATGAACCAACTGTGTTATATGTTAATGAAATCTTAAATTACATTAATAGCATCCAGATTATGGGTGCCAAAAAAGTCATTATACTTGGTGATGATCAGAAATAAATAGTTTGTGCTTTATTCAGGGCACCAACTGAATTTTTCATAAGCACTATTACATACAAAAGAGGGTAACTAGAAAGCTTGAAGAGGACGTGGAAATAGCATCATAAAGAAAAAGCTGAAGAAGATCAGAGAAGAGAATAACTGTCTTATTAAACTTGAAGGCTGGTATGTAAAAGTAGTATTGTTCTTAGTCATTCTAAGAGATAAAACTAGAACCAGTGAGTGAAAGTTATAAGGAGACCCATTTTGTGCAAGTCTATACATGTTTTTTTTAAATTTTTTTTAAATTTTATTTTTTTAATTTTATTTGCATAACATATGTGTGGGTAATTCTTCAACAATAACCCTAACATAGCTTTCCGTTACAAATTTTTCCCCCAACTCCCCACCCCTCCCCTAGATGGCAGGATATCCACTACATGTTAATTATGTTAAAATATTGGCTAATCGAATATATGTCTACATATTTCCAAACTTGTCATTGTTGTGCAAGAAAAATCTTGTCTACACAAATGATATATCAGATAAAGGAAACACAATGTAAGCAAACATCAATCAAGGAGTATGAGAATGTTATATTGTGGTCCACATTTCACATCCCTCTCTCTGGGTGTATATGGCTTTCTTCAGTGAACAGTTGGAACTGGTTTGAAACATTTCATTGTTGAAGAGAGCCATGTCCATCAGAATTGATCATCATATAGTACTGTTGTTGCCGTGTATAATGATCTCCTGGTTCTGCTCATTTCACTCAGCATCAGTTCATGTAAGTCTCTCCAGGCCTCTCTGAAATCATCTTGCTGGTCATTTCTTACAGAACAATAATATTCCATAACATTCATATACCATAATTTATTCAGCCATTCTCCAATTGAAGGACATCTATTCAATTTCCAGTTTCTAGCCACTACAAAAAGGGCTGCCACAAACATTCTTGCACATTATACATGTTTTTTCTAAAATTATCTAGCTACTAAATCACTATTGAGCAGAGAAATACAAATTGAGACAACTTTGAGGGACCACTACACTCAGATTGGCTAAGATGACAGGAAAAGATAATGAAGAATGTTGGAGGGGATGTGGAAAAACTGGGATACTGATACATTGTTGGTGGAATTGTGAACTGATCCAACCATTCTGGACAGCAATTTGGAACTATGCTCAAAAAGTTATCAAACTGTGCACACCCTTTGATCCAGCAGTGTTTCTACTGGACCTGTATTCCAAAGAGATCTTAAAGGAGGAAAAAGGACCCACATGTGCAAAAAATGTTTGTGGAAGCCCTTTTTGTAATGGCAAGAAACTGGAAACCAAGTGGATGTCCCTCAGTTGGAGAGTGGCTGAATAAATTATGGTATATGAATGTTATAGAATATTATTGTTCTATAAGAAGCAATCAGCAGGATAATTTCAAGGAGACCAGGAGAGGCTTACATGAACTGATGCTAAGTGAAATGAGTATAACCAGGAGATCATTGTACACGGCTATAAGATTATACAATGTTCATTTCAACAATGAGACAACTGAGGCCAGTTCCAATTATCTTGTGATGATGAGAGCCATCTGTACCTAGAGAGAGAACTGTAGAAACTGATTATGGATTACAACATAGCATTTTCACTTCTTTTGTTGTTGTTTGCTTGAATTTTATTTTCTTTCTCATTTTTTTCCCTGTTTGATCTGATTTTTCTTATGCAACAAGATAACTATAAATATGTATGTCTATATTGGATTTACATAGATATTTACCATGTTTAACATAAAAAAATCATTGAGCTGGTTGTTTTTCATGGCACAGTAGAATTCCATTATGATCACACCACAACTTGTTCAGACATCCCCCAATTGATGGAAGAATGAAGAATAAAATGAACAGAACCAAGAGTATGCTATATATACTATCAACAATATTGTTTTAAGAATGGCTTTGAAAGATATGAGCAGATAATTTTCAGATGAAGATATTGAAACTATTTCTAGTCATATGAAAAGGTGTTCCAAATCACTATTGAACAGAGAAATGCAAATTAAGACAACTCTGAGATATCACTACACACCTGTCAGATTGGCTAAAATGACAGGAAAAGATAATGACAAATGTTGGAGGGGATGTGGGAAAACTGGGACACTGATACATTGTTGGTGGAACTGTGAACAGATCCCAACATTCTGGAGAGCAATCTGGAACTACACTCAAAAAGTTATCAAACTGCGCATACCCTTGGACCCAGCAGTGTCTCTACTCTTTGTATTCCAAAGAGATCTTAAAGGAAGGAAAGGGCCCCACATGTGCAAAAATGTTTGTGGCAGCCCTTTCTGTAGTGGCAAGAAACTGGAAACTGAATGGATGCCCATCAATTGGAGAATGGCTGAACAAATTATGATATATGAATATTATGGAATATTATTGTTCTGTAAGAAACGACCCTCAAGATTATTTCAGAGAATCCTGGAGGGACTTGCATGAACTGATGCTGAGTGAAATGAGCAGAACCAAGAGAACATTATACACAGCAACAAGACTCTATGATGATCGATTCTGATGTATATGGTTCTCTTCAACAATGATGTGATTCAATCCAGTTCCTATTGTTCAGCAATGATGGAAGTCAGATATATCCAGAGAGGAGCCTGTGGGAACTGAGTGTGGACCACAAAATAGCATTTTAATTCTTTCTGTGAATGTTTGCTTGCATTTTATTTTCCTTCTTAGGTTGTTTTTTTTTCTCTTTCTAGATCTGAGTTTTCTTGTGCAGAAAGATAACTGTATAGATATGTAGACACATCAGATTTATCATATATTTTAATATATTTAACATGTATTAGACTACTTGCCATCTAGGGGAGGAGGTGGGGGGAAGGAGGGAAAAATTTGGAACAGAAAATTTTACAAAGGTCAATGTAGAAAAATTACTTATATGTTCTGTAAATAAAAAGCTTTTATAAAACAAACAAAAAGAATGGCTTTGAAAGATTATTATAATTACCCCAATTAACTACAGAGGACATATGAAGGAGATGTTATCTGCATCCAGAGAAAGAACTGATAGAGACATGAGATTTTGTGTGTGTGTAACACATACACAAATTTGGGTCTATGGATAGCCATTTCTAGAGTAGTGGGAGGGAAGAAAAAGCAGGTTGCATAATAACTTTATTATATCATTATATATTTGAAAGAAATGTATACTATATTTAAAATATATATTATGTTTTATTAAAAGAAACATATACTAGATTTGTAGTTTTATATGCAATCATTTTTTCCCCTATTCTATGTTATGGAAATACTTGTTTTATTTCTTAAATTCAGAGTAAAATAAATAAAACATTTTAAAAAGAAATTGGCAAACGCTATGAATTAGGACTTAATTTAGCAAAAATAAAATAAAGAGGCCTGTAAAACATTTTATACTAGAGCTCCACAACAGTGGAATGACATGCCTTGAAGAATACTGAACTCCCCATCACAAAAAAATACTCAAATGGAAATCACACCACTATCAAAAGTTGTAGAGCCAATCCAACAATAGGCGGGTAGTCAGATTATTTAACCTCTTAAGTTCCTTCCAACTCTGAGATCTTAGGATGCGTCCAATACCTTCCAGGCTCATCAATTTAGAAGAAAAGAGGACCTCAGTTGTCATTGAATCCAAAGCCTTTATTTTATAAATGAGGAAAAGCAAACCCAAGAGCAATCAAATGACTTGCCCAGAGTCATAGCATAATGGACTGGTAATTGTTTAACAAGCGGCTCTCTGAACAAGGTGTACTTTTAAGCTAAATATACATTACTATTAACATTCTCTCCATCACATTCTTAAGTCTAGACAATCAGCAAAACAAAAAATGAAGCCTTAATTTGTGGCCTTTGCTGATTTTCACTGTATAAACACTGATATTGGAAATTTAACAGTGTGTTCTTAGGAGTCAGTTTGAGCTGGCTCTATCACAGCTCTTGAAGGAGTGACAGAGTTCTTATTTAAGCCCCAGTCCTCCAACCCATATGCTGCATCTAAGGGTTCCCTTAGATCCTGTCTATCTGTAAATTTACAGAAGGAAAATAATGAAAAAAATAAAAGAGAAACCCAAAGTGTAAGAGTAACCCCAAAGCAGCTGTCCTGGAAGTAGTTCCCTCAAGCATGTCCTGGGCTATCACTTCTTAGAGGATGGGGGTAGGGAGATGAGGAGGAACACAATGACATGAAGCATTGCTTCTTTACCATTCCCTAATATTACACCTTTACCATTCCCTAATAAGCTATATTTTAATTTAAAACAGCAATTTACAATGCAATTCATTTACAACAACACAATCCATTGTAATCACAATGCCATAAATTTATGTTTTAAGTAATTTTTAATGCTTGTAGCAGCTGGGTCTCTGAAGTGTGGAAATAGCTAACATTTTTCACCTAGTGCAGTGCAGCCAAGGAAAAAAAAAGCTTGCTCTTTAATTATCTAACCACCAAAGACAGCATGTGGAGACTAGAATAGCTGTAACTGCAAAATAAGAAACAATTGGTCTGAGGTACAGTGTAAAATCTTTAAATGTAAACATGTAAATGCCAAGACACAGCAGGTAAGGCCTAGAGCAAAAACAGCTAAATTCACAAATATCTGTGGTTTTAACCTGAATTGATTAAAAGAAGGCATTTTTAAGAAGGTGGAAATAATAGCATTGAAAGCAGCTCCCTGAGCCCAAATAAAACTCTAAGCCAAAGGGCATTGGTGATTTATTTGTAATAATGGATATAAAAAGAACTCACAAACTCTGTTAGTGATTTGTGTGAATATCCTATTCATTACAAAGATCAAGCATCAGTTCACATTTAACAGCAATGAAAATTTAGCAAACATTCATTTGGGTCTCATGACACCAGACCAGTATCCTGCCTTCCCTCAATATCTCTACACTTACTGAAAATGTAGGCTTTACAAGGAAGAAATTCACTGCCACTGCAATAGCAGAGCTAGACAGGAAACATAGATTGGGAGGGCAAGAGAAGATCTCCCTCCATGGAGACGATCTCTATTCCCTTTTATTCTCTACCCTGGAGCAAAAAACTGTACTTTAATTATATTCCTGCATGACACCAATATTGTCAAAATTTTATCTTTTTAATTATTTCAAGTATTATGTTCTGGGCTTATTAAAGTAATTTTGTCCTTAAAAAATGAAAATATTAGAACTTCCTAACAAAGATGAGGACAGCATTGATACTTGTCTTCGAAGAAGCAGGTATTACTTAAGCAAAAACAAAACAAAACAAAACAAACAAAACCAAACCCTATAATACCTAATAATTATAGCTGGGAAATATATATGGCACCTTAAGGTATAGAAAGTCTTTCAGATATGTTATCTCACTGATTCCTTAAACAACTCTGTGAGCTAGGTGTTATTAAACCCATTTTGTAGTTGATGAACTTGAGACTGAGTGAAATTAAGTGATATATCTAGAACCAGAATTTAAAGACTCCCTGATACCAATACTTTATCCACTATGGATAAAGTGCTTGCTGTTTTAGCATTAATATTTATAACTAGCTTTTATGTCATGCTTTTAAAGTTTTCAGAAAGAAGTATATCTTAGCCCATCTGATCCTCCTCAATCCTGTGAGATAGATGTTATGATTAACCTCATTTTACAGATGAAGAAACTAAGGCTGAGATAAGTGTCTCAGAATCTCACAGTCAGGGAGTTTCTAAGGCATGAAAAACAGGATTTGAACTCGTCTTCTTGCTCTTATACCACCTAATTGCCAAAATGAACTCCAATTTTATTTTATTTTCCTGTTGTTCTATAAGGTGGACATTAGTAAGATTAGCAGAGTAATAATGGGAAGAGCACTGGCTCTGGAGTCAAAAGATGCAGGTTGAAATTTTTCTCTAATGCTTACCAGCTTAGTGATTTTATGAAGTCCCCTAACTTCCTTGAGGCTCAGGAATACCTTAATATTTTTATATAGTACACCTCAATGTTTCCACATTAGACAGAATAACATTTCCACATTGAATAAAACAATATTTTTACACTGGATACCCCATGTTTCTACATTGGACAGTTATACCCCAATATTGCTACATTGTAGAATTAGACCCCCAATATTACTACATTGGACAATTGGATCCCAATATTTCTACTCTACTGAAAATGCAGCCACTTAAAATGAAGGTGAATTTACAGATAAATATTGATCTTGTGATGAACATAACATTGATAAATAAGCTTTTGGTGAAATTTCTTCATTGAAAATGCCAGAATGAAAGAGATGCCTTCAATACTAGAGGCTTGAAAAAATCTAATCAATTTCATTTGTTGGTGATATTATTTGGGATTTAATATTTTCAGTGTTTTCTAATTTTCTTCTTGATGAAAATATTTGTGATATGTGTCTTTTTGTACAAATTATAAACCTCTTTCTTCTCTAATTGTTTTGCAACATATTTTTGCCCTCTTCCCTTATGCTTACCTTTGCATGAAAGTTAGAGTCTATGTTTAGTTAATCTGGAGGACCTTATTAAGTTCTTTGTGACATTAGTAGTTTCCATGTCCATTATCTCCTGACTCTATTCTTGATAAGAGTTGGAATTTATGTAAAGTATTAATATGGTATATTTATAAACTATTTTATGTCTCATCTGATATGTCTTAAAGCAATCCTGTTATGAAGGTATTACGAGTATCTCACCCTAAAAACAAGGAAACTAGGAATCTGAGAAGTTAAGACTCTTGCTTATAGTCACATAGTTAATGGTAGAGAATGGATGGAAACCAGACAATCATAACACCAAGTTCAATATTCTATCTAGCATCTCAATGTTGAAAAAAATATTCATAAAATGTAGACATGAGTCATCTATTAAATATTTACTCTATTTGTCTCTTTTGTTTCTTATTCTTGAACCACTGTTTACAACATATTTTTTGCTATTTTCCCCAAGTTTCCATGCTGGGCCCTTTTCTATCTCTATACTTGTATTTGGTGAACTCATTGGTTCCCATTGGTTTAATTATTATCTCTGTAAAAATGACTTCAATATGTATGTGCTAAATTATCATCTCTTTCTTGAATTACATCTGCACACACATCTCCAACTATCTACCAGAAATTTTAAACTAGATGTCTCAGGTATCTCAAATCAACTTTAAAACAGAATTCATTTTTTTTTTAGTTAGGCACTAAGTATGTATCAAGTGCCTACAATGTACCAGGTACTGTACTAAGCACTGGAGATTGTTATTGTTGTTGTTGCTGTTCATTTTTCCTACTTGAAGAGGACCAATGGTCTTATACTGTTGACATCAAGGTACAGTATTTTGGACTGTGGCTGATCAGTCCAATATATTTGGGATGGAGATAGTAAAATAGTAAAATAATAAATGACAAGTGATGTCTTGACTCATGAATTAGTCATCATCTTTATTCTCTCTCTCTTCCAAAGTCATCAGAATTAGTCTAGTGGCAAGAAAAAGGTCAAGACACCTGGTAATTGAGTGGGATACAATGGATGACTTTGACATCTATATCTGACAAGCTCTAAGCACTCTACAGCACCTGCTTCAGCCATCTTCATGGGCATTGTTACAAATTGTTCTCATCTACCCATTCTTCCTGGGGAAGTCTTCAGATGCTTGGGGTAGATATCCCCCTAACCCATTGATGGTTTTGAGCCTATCCATTACCCTAAATCTAGTTTGGCCCATCTGCCAAAACAATTTATTAGGGTGTGGCTGCTGGGATATAAAAAATAGTTCCTGTTCTCAAAGAATTCACAGTATAGTGGGAGAGATAATATGAAAACAACAATATAGATAAAGGATAAATTGGCTATAACAGAGGGAAGACAGTAGCATTAAGGGAGTTCAGAAAGGATTTCTTTGATAATGTGGGAATTTTAACTGAGATTTTTTTAAAGGGAACCAAGGAAACTATGAGGCACAGATAAGTAGAAAGAAAACACCAGGCATGGAGGACAATCTGAAAATGCCCAGAATAAGGATGAAGTAACTTGTGTGAGGAACAACAAGGAGGCCAATGTCTCTAAATTGCAGAGTACATATAGATGAGTCAGGTGTAGGAAGACTGGAATCATCATCTCGAAAGCTTTCCCTATTTGTCTCAAGGGTATCACCATCTTTCTAGTCACCCAAGTTTGAAACTTTGACATTATCCTTTGCTAGAAGCTCTCTTCCAACTCTAAATGTTATAATTCATTTATAACTAACTACATGCTTCTATAGTGTCATTGTGTGCTTAGTACAATTATTTCAGAAATAATTCTCTCAGCCCATTTAAATATGGCTATGATTGTGGTGTGTGTTTAAATATCTATGACTAGGATTGGTGGAAGTCTGATGTATGATTTAGAGTGGGTCATATCTATGTGCTGATAACTTTACTCCAATCTTCTCTAATAGCTGACTAGTCATATGGATGAAGTGAAATAAGAGAAAAGGGTAGTTTGGTAAAATTTCTATGATAATAGGATTTCCCTTAACCCCAAACCCAGATAATATATTAGCTTTACTCAGAAATATAAAATGATTAAAAAGATATGTTAAAAAATAATTCCACTTATTGTCTGGGGAAAAAATTATGATGTCAAAGTGACTAGAAATTATTTATGGAAATTCAAAAAGGAAAATAAACTAGAAAATGATTATTCCCATTAGATACAGCATACAGTAGTAGTGTAACTAGAAGACACTAATTTAACTCCTAACTCTATTTTCTATTTGTGTTACTTTTTTTAAAAGCCATAGGAGTATGGATTTAGAACCAAAAGGGACTTTAGAAGTCATTTAGTCCAACTTCTCCCCCACCTTTCTCATCATGTTACAGATGAGGAAATGAAATTCCAAAAAGATCAGGTGACTTTCTTAGTTCAGACAGCAAAAACTTCTAACTTCAAATCTAAGACTCTTCCCACCAAATGATTCTCACCCATAAAAGATAATTTCCTCATCTGTAAAATTGGGATAATATCTCTCTGAACAAAATTCAATTCTATTGACTTCAACAAATATGAAAGTATTTGAAAACAGAAAGATATAAAACAATATAGCCCCTCAGTTTTATAATCTGCTAGATTAATAAAACATATGGGAGCCTTCTTCAAGCCTCAAAAGAATATACATGGAGCACATGGATTATCTATCCGTTTTTCAAGGCATAGATATTAACAACTATAATGCCAATCAAATCCAGATCTTCTGGGTTCAAGTTCAACATTCTTTCTGTGACATTATCATCAGTTAGGTGGATTACATAAAATTTCATAGAAGGGATAGCATTAAAGTTGTGCTATGAAAGAAGGGAGAGATTTGAAAGTTGGTAAATACGTAGGAGAGTACATAGGTGATGCAGTGGATAGAGTTCTAGATGTGGAGTCAAGAAGACTCATCTTCTTGAATTCAAATCCAGTCTCAGACACTTACTAGCTATATGACCCTGGGCAAGTCACTTAACCATGTTTGTTTCAGTTTGCTCTGTTGTAAAAGGAGCTGGAGAAAGAAATAGCAGACCACTCCAGTATCTTTTTGTCAAGAAAGCCCCAAATAGGGTCATGAAAAGTCAAACATGATTTTTCAACAACAGCAACAACAGAAATAGATGGGAAAGGGTCCACTCTAGGCATTTAGGAGCAAAAATATGGAGCTAAGAGAAAGGATAGGAAAAGCGTTCTGTGAGCCTATAATATGACTGAATATAGAATATATATGAAGGGGAGGAAGTAACATAAGACTGGAAAGGTAGATTGAAGTCCAAAATAGACTAATGATAGACTAAAGAGTAAGGGAGAACTAAAAGTGTTTCTAAGCAATGGAATGGTGTATTAGACCATATATTAGAATGTTATTTTTGCAGTTGTATGAGAATAGACTAGAAAGGAAAGAAATTAGAGTCAGAAATCTAGACTGAAATCAATTACAATAGAAAAAGAAAAGAATTTAGGGAGAGGAATAGATAAGAGGAAGCTGATAAGTTTAGTTTTAGACATGTGGAACTTGACTATATTGGGGGACAACCATGCAGAAATTTCAGTTATTGAAAAGGTGGGATGTCTCCTTGGCTGTTCCCCAATACAGTCAATTACAGATGGGAAGAGTTTGAAAATAGAACTGGAGAAGTAAAAATTTAGAGAGTTAGGAGAATTCTACATTGACATGATCATTGAAGCTATGGAAGTAGATGAAATCAACAAAGTCAGAATATAGACAGACCAGAGAAGATAACCAAGGACAGTTTAGGGAATGTTCACACAGGGTGCCATGGGAAAAGGATGGTACAATTCAAAGAGCTCTTGGATTTGGAATTAGAAGTTTGAATCCTATCCTTGCCATCCACTGTTAGTGTGAATATGGGTAAGCACTTAGCATCTTTGGGCTTCATTTACCCCAAAGTTGACTGCTAAGATTGAAATACATGATCCTAAAGACATTGAGGGAAAAAAAAGACATTGAGAATGAAATCAAATGTGTAGGAAGTGAACTGGCTGAAAATGGTGTCCTGAAAGCCAAGGAAGGAAATAGCATTAAAAATTAGAAAGAGGATGGGTGGAGGGGAAAGGGAATAGTTTAGTCAAATCTTGAATAATAGTAGAGGACAAAAAAAAAAGAAAGAAAGAAAGAAAAGAAAAATCATGCGATTTGGCATTTGGCAACAATAACTTTGGCTTAAAAGTGTTAATTCACCTAACTACTGTCCAAGGAGTAATTTAGGTAATAAGAAAAAAAAAAGAATTTCATAGAAGGAATCACTAAACAACTATAATTATTTAGAACAACAAAAAGAAGTACCTTTCTGTAGGGACACTATTACTATATAAATAAATGTATAAGGTAAATGTTTATTATCTGTAACATTTCATCACTATTTGGAAAATAGCTATTTATAGTATAATTTATTCACTCATATTCATGCTGTTTTATAAAAGAAATTCTGAATTTGAGTTAAAATAGAATTAAAGTATTAGTCTAAATAGAACCATGAATTAAGTACTCTTCTTACTGGTAATGAGCAGTAAGTTCTCTTTTATCACTGCTACTAATGTTTTGACCCTGGAAAGCTTCTTTGATTGCCCTCATTTACTTTGCTTCATCTGCCACACAGTAAAATAACAACCAGATCAGGTCTATGCATGTAGAATTCAAGAAAAAACACCTGTAGATATTTCCTATTACTTGAACTATGTTGCAATGACAACCTTGTAACTCTTTTCTTATTGACCTTAGATCATGTGAATTGTGTGTTTCCTTAAGTCTAGAGAATGGCAGTAGTTCAATGTATCAATTTTCCTGTAATTTTGTAGTGTAATAGCTGAGGTGCCTGATTCTTTTAGTACCTTGCTTGAAGCATCAGTCAAGGGATCCCATCAGAGTCTCTCTGCTGCTTGTATGGGAAAGCCTTTGTAAAGGACTGAAATGTTCCTGACTGGCCACCAGGGAATATTTAATCTGAAGATACTAGGCTATTTCTCTCCATCACCTTGCCTCAGGCTTCAAAACACTAGATTTGGAAAGAACTATACTAAGTTATAAAATAGAATATTACTGAAAATATTAAAATATGAAATCTATGGTCTATGTCTAATTCATGATTTACCCCAACCTCAACTCAATCTACCTGGGTTCTTCTCTGTTAAGTAATTACTCCCCTCATATCCATATGATACAGATGCTTCATATATGATTGTCACATAGTTTACTGAAAATGGCAAAAGTAAAAGCAAATAAGTTGTACACTCCTATATAGAAGCATCAGCTTCCAGCCATATCCTAAAACTATTTCTACTTTACTTCTAATATTCTGTGGTTATGAGAGGAAGCAAATCCCTGAACCAACCATACTCACCAGCTTACTGAAAGAAATAAGAAAAGGGAATGTGTATGAAACCCAATCTATAACAGACTTCTGAGTTATGTGACCAACTAAATAGAGGACAAGACTCTTTCTCCAATCATGATAACTTCTAGAACTTTTCCAAAATAGGAATTATATGCAAGAGAGAAAGTAATTTCAGAGTCCTCCATGGTCTAAGACACCAAAAAAGCCTAATGAGATAACAACCTAAAAAGCTAATAGCAAAGAAGACTAATTTCCAGTCCCCAACTGTATCGATTAGGTTCACCTTCCCACCAATCACCATGCTAATGCTATATAAGTTGGCTCAAGAACTTTTAACAGAGCTCAATTCTGTTCATCTGCCTCATTTACTCCAGAAAGTCAAAATCCAGAAACTTTCTCTGTCTAGGATGGCACTATATACTAGCAATATTCTAGTATAGCACAACAATGCTCAGAACTGACCAACAATCCTATTGTAATAGGATGCTAGCACATATATGTGTAGTTCTCCTAGATTTGGAAAAAAAAAAGAGGACATTTACATTTAACTGTTGTCAAGTGACAGAAGTCACTTGAAATACAGACTGAGGCTGGTGGAATGTGAATTTCTTACTATGAGAGAAGGCTGAGACAATTTTGAGGTCCTACTCTGGAGAAAACTATAATCAAAGGAGGTGCCAGAAAGTGAGAAATACTGGCATGTAAAGAAAAAAGACTAAAATTACCAAGGATCTCATAAGGAAGAATTAAAATTTTTTAAGCACAAGCTGGAAAACCAACAGGAAACAAGAGAGATGACTTCCAGATCATCCAGGAATAGAGTTCAGACACCTATTTCAAAGCAAAGGAACATTTGATGAGGGAGAGGACACTGTAGATTCCCAAGAGAACATGGAACTACAGTATGATGTTCCTGAATTATTAGATAAAGAAATAAGTATTACAAAAGCATAATTTATAGCCTGCAAATCAGAAAATAAGCAGAATAGAAAAAAATAGAATCTACAATAACAATTTCATTATCTGAAAAATCAGGAAAACCTGGACTGGACAACCTCTATAAGGTCAGATAATTTCTATAAGGTCAGATAGCTTTGATAAGATTAGACAGATTCCATAAGGTCAGTAAACCTTACTAAAGAAATGAGAGAAAACAATTAATAGGGAATGCAAATGCACAGAAGTAAAGGATGATCTGGAAGAAGAGAAACAAAAAACAATAATACTTTAAAAAATGTGACCTCTAAGTATGCAAAATATTGATTTTGAAGATAAGATGCATAGAGATAATTTAAAGATAATAGATATCCAACAAGCACAGAACTGGTTTTAGAAAAAAATCCTGGTCACCATAGTGGAAGAAGTAATTCAAAGAATTCTAACTGGGAAGAGGAGTGAGAAAAATCAGTCTTCTCCTGGCACTCATTAGCCTAAAGGCAGTCAAAATAGTTAGGTCCAGGAAACTGAATGGATGCCCATCAATTGGAGAGTGGCTGAATAAATTATGGTATATGAATGTTATGGAATATTATTGTTCTGTAAGAAACGACCAGCAGGACGATTTCAGAGAGGCCTGGAGAGACTTGCATGAACTGATGCTGAGTGAAACGAGCAGAACCAGGAGATCATTATACACGGCAACAACAATACTATGTGATGATCAATTCTGATGGACATGGCTCTCTGCAACAAAGAATTGTCTCAAACCGGTTCCAATTGTTCACTGAAGAAAACCATATACACCCAGAGAGAGGGATATGAAATATGGACCACAACATAACGTTTTCATGATCTCTATTGATGTTTGCTTGCATTGTATTGCCTTTTTCTGGTTTTCTTTTTTTTCTTGTAGATAGGATTTTTCTTACACAACTTGTCAACTATTATTACATTATTAACATGTAGTGGACTTCCTGCCATCTAGGGGAGGGAAGGGGACTGGGGGTAAAAGTTGTAATGGAGAGCTTGGTAAAGATCAATGCTGGGGAACTACCCATACATATGTTAAACAAATAAAAAGCTTTAATAAAAAAAAATAGGCCCAGGACTACCAATTCTTTTTCCTCCTATTCTTTTCTTTATTTTTGCTTCAGTGTCTGGTTCATCTCTACACCACTGATTCCCAGTAGACATAGTAACAGTCATCATCATTTTCTTTATGGAAGCCCAGAAGACCAAAATCCAGGGTAGGAATCAATCACACACTGTCTCCTTATCAAAAAATCCTTCTGCAGTTCGTGAAAAGAAGAAGCAATCAAACCCAAATGCCTATAGATATATAGATATAGATACACACACACACACACACACACACACACACACACACACACACACATACCCTGTAGTCTATCACATAGGGTTTCCTTCCCATTGAGAAAATATTCTCCCAATATTATTGATGAGTCAGGAAGGACAATCATCCTACTATGATTACCAGGATCATCAGCATTTGATAAGTGGTCAAGGCATGGTCACAGATTACATAGGCAAGAGGCAGTGTTTTACTATAAACAAACTCAAAAAAGGGAGTATGGTGTAGTAGATAGAGCCCTGCATATACAATCAAGAAGATCTGTTTTTCAATTACATCTTTGAGATTTATTGGTTTTTGACCATGCACAAGTCAATTAACCCCTTCGGGTCTCAATTTCATTATCTGCAAAATCAGGAACGCCTGGACTAGATAACCTGTATAAGGTCAGATAATTTCTATAAGGTCAGATAACCTTGATAAGGTCAGATAGTCTCGATAAGGTCAGATAACTTCAATAAGGTTAGATAGATTCTATAAGGTCAGATAGTCTCTATAAGGTCAATTAGCTTCTCTAAGGTGCCTTATGGCTCTATATCTATGAATCTACCAATTGACACTAGATAATTTTCATCTCTCCACAGGAGCACACTATACCTTCAGAATCATTCCCAAAAAGGAGATTGTATTCTAGGTGGGAGGTAGGAAGGTCTGGATTAGAGTAAAGTTCATATGAGTGAAGAGAAAGGGCCTGGGGCTAGAGATATCCTGGATTGTAAAACCAACAGGACTTGGAAACCTATTAGATATTGCAAACATTGTTTAGGGTATAGAAGCATTTCCTCAAAAACACTATGCAATTATTGAGTCATAGACTCTTTATCCTGGAAAGAACTGTAGAGATTCTGTAATCCAGCCTCTATAATTTACAGATGAATAAACCTGAGAAATGAAATAAATTTCCTAGAGTTTACCTCTGCTCAATTGTATTTTAATGGCTGAATGTAAATGTGTTACAACAATTTTATAAAAACATATAAGTCCATAACCCTGGGCATACCTATGAGTACTCATTGGTTGATCAAGGAAGGCTCTTGGGACTGGTAACAACTATAGAGATTATTTTAGTCACAAACCCATCCCCTTTGAAAAATGATAAAACTGGGGCCTCAAAAGGTTAAATGGTTTGCTCAAGGAACACATACATTTAGGTCATAGGTAGATAGGGCCTAGAATTCTCCAACTCCAAATTCAGTGACCTTTCCATTGTACTCCCTAACAACCAAATCTCTGCCTCTGTTTCTGTGTGTTTCTGTCTCTGTATCTCCATTTCTCTTTCTCTCTCTGTTTCTCGTTGTCTCTGTCTCTCTGTGTGTTTCTCTCTCCCTCTCTCTCTCTCTCTCTGTCTCTCTCTCTCTCTCTCTCTGTTTCTCTTTGTTTCTTTGTTGCTCTTTCTTTCTGTTTTGCTTTGTCTCTCTTCCTCTCTCTCTGTATGTGTGTGTGTGTGTATGTATATATATATGTATATGTATGTATGTGTGTATGTAAATATATACACTGTTTTTTTTTTTTTTTTTTTTGCCTTGATCAGTTTAATTACAGAAACGGTCACTTAAAATGTAACAAGTCAGAGAGAGACACAGAGACAGACACAGAGATAGATAGATTCAGAGAGAGAGAGAGAGAAAGAGAGAGAGACAGAAAGAGACACACACACACACAGAAAAAGACAGACAGAGACAGAAAGATGGAGGCACATACACAAAGACAGAGATAGAGACACACAAAGAGAGACAGAGATAGAGAGACAGAAAAACAGAGACAGAGAGACACAGACATACAGAGAGACGGAGACAGAGAGACATACAAAGACAAAGACAGAGACATACACAGAGAGAGGAATAGAGACAAAGATGGAGAGGGGGATAGATACAGGCTCAAATTTGACTTTCTGATTTATTTTCTCAAGCACTAAGTCAAGTCTATTATGGCATCGGTTTTAATATGTTTCTTCTAACATGTGCTAGGGACTAGAAGAAGAGTATCTTTTGCCACTCAGGGTAGAGGGAAATGTTCTGAGTATGTCATCAAAGGATCTGGGCTTGAGATATTTTTGATAATTTCCTACCTGTGTGTCTTTGGACAAGTCATTTTACTTTCTTGGGGTTCAGTTTCCCTGTGTACAAAATGAATGGTTTGGATTAGATTAGACCTGAAACATACATTTCTTTTTTTTTTAATTGATAATTGTATTTTAATATAATTGATTTCCTTTGCAACTTTATGTATTTTATGTTATACATTTTAAAAGACTGTCTTTATTGGAGATGCACAGATTTTCCCAGACTGCCCAATGGGTCCATGGCACCAAAAAAAAAAAAGCTTAAGAACCCCTACATTAGAGATTCCTAAGATTCCTCTTGCTCCAGCATTCTATGACCTTATTCCATTGGGTTGAAAAGAGCTCATTCTTATTTACTTATGTTTTTGTTAAGGTTTTATAAAAATAGAAACAGAATATTTTAATTTGAGTATATGAATAAAAATGAAATATCATTCAGTGCTGTATTTTAAATATTACTTGCCTTTGCTAAGAAAGATATATAAGTATATCTGAGGAAATGACTCACCATTTTTAGACATATACCATATCCTTCGAGTATCAACTAATTTAAACTGAAGTAGACATGAAGGTCTTTGTAGGATAACCATTACCTCATGGGTAAAGGGGGTAAAAAAAATTAGCATTTTTTAGTATTCTTCATTTTAATAAAAAGATGCTGTCTCTGGCCATTGCTCCTTGGAAGCAAAAAAAAAAGGCTTTTTAAAAATGTTATTACTAGCTTTTCAATTCTTACATTTGTCATTGATATATGTGGCATGAAAATAAAGAATGCATACATAACATAAAGGCTGAGTAAATATACATTAAGGAGAACGAACCCATCAAGTGATTTTCCCCTTATCTGCATTTGCAGGTTGGTTAGATCCATCAATGCAAGCACAGCCCAACTCTATAATTCCATTACAGTTGGGGAAGAGGACAGAAGGCGGTGGGAGGGTTGGAGGTGATGCCACATAGTGTATAGTGAAATCCAGCCAAGTTTCATTTTTAAATCTCTACTGCAGGATAGGGGCAAAGTATCTATAATAATTTTAAGGACATTTCCCAAATGTTTATTTAGATAAAAGATTGATAACAGTAAAACTCCAAAACCCACGGCCAGATAACTAGGTTTTATTAATGACCTGCCATATGCCGTGGCCGGATAATTAAAGTTTTTTTCCCCCCCAAAGGAAGAGAGTGGACAAATTTATTTGATAGTTTGATAACCATGGGACACTGGTTGAAAACTATTGATATAATCGGAGCTCATTCGATTTGCTCAAGACAGCCACTCCTATCAGCTAATTTCACCTGTGAATAGTTAATTATCCCCTGAATGCATATGGGTGAGCCATTAATAAAATTTGACTATGTCATAGTTTTTTTTGTCACCCACATGTGTCTTTTATCTCCTGAATCTTTTTTCTTTTTCTTTTTTCCCCCCCCTTGTTCTCGCCTTTAAAAAAAAAATGCTACAGAAGACAGATGTTCACTGTGTGGGTATTTCAGCAGGGCTGCGTTATAGATGGCATGCAGCACGGATCAGGAATGCTCTTTTAGCCTGAGAAGAACTGGGCCTGGGTACATAATGAAGTCACTGGGGCATGAATGATAATGGAGAGCTTTATTGGTTCACATCAGTAGGTCTCCCTTAGGAAAATGGCTCTTCAGACCCAGTGTACTCTGACTCTGGAAAGGGTTAGAAGTAGGGTAATGGGGCCAATGTCACAGAATTCTGCTTTACTGTAATTTGGAATAGATTCACTTGTGCTACTGAGACCAGTTCAGAATCTAATACCACACTGGATCACATCTATTGTCCATCCAGCCCCAAATCTTGTCTCTGACATGGGTACCAAAGGGCATGTTGTGAGAGAGCGTGACATCTCACTTGTCATCCCTCATGTCATAACCTCAAAAGTTAAGCTTATATCTCTAAACATCTTATTCTACATTAGTCCCCTATTTTAAACTGAACCTATGACCATATTAGTTTAGGGAATCCCTAGAAACTCCCTCTGTGACCACAGATTAGAGTAGCTCAACAATATATAATCTTAGAAAGTTACCTGAGGCACTGAAAGTTTAAGTGAAAACTTAACTGAAAGTCTAGAATCACAACCAGTATACAGTGGAGGCAGGGATTTGAACCCAGTCTTCATAACACTGAAGCCTGTTCTCTAACAAACCCCTTGACTCACCACTTAAAATGGTTCTATAGAACATCAGTCTAGTTAAACAATTTTGGCAACTATGCTTTCAGCCCAGCCCAGCCCAGATTATGAGTAGGAGGGAAATATTGAGTAATGATGAGAATTCTGGTTGTAACTTAGAAGACCTGGCTTTTTAAAATTCTGATTCCATCATTTGAGAGTTACATGCTTGGAGATTAATATTCTTTTTGTTAATTTTCTCTACTGTAAAAGCTGTCAGAATCTTAACCTTCCTTGTGTCATGGAGCCCTTCTCACAATAATACTGCTTTTAAATGTGTAAAATAATATGTAATGTAGGAGGGGGAATCTAGTAATACTAATTTGGTGAAGCAATAATCAGCAAATCTGTAGTATCTAATTTTTTAAAAAATGTTAATCTTCCTGGTGAAATAAATACTAATTATGCAGATGGGGACAAAAAGAGTTATACAACCTACCTTGGGCAAAACTCAACTTCTCTAAAGCACAGTTTTCCCATCTACAAAATGGACATAATGTTATTTATATCTGCTACTTTCACAAGGTTGTTGAAGATCAAATGAAATGATGTATATAGTCTTTAGGAGTACTGTATATTAAAAAGTAAGCTAATAATATACAAATGTAAGCTAATTACATGCAAGATTTGAAATAAGTTACATATACCATGTGCTTACTCTTTACAGAGTGAAACAGTGCTTTTGGTTTGTCTGATTTTTACCTTGATCAAGTCTCAATGGTTCCTATGAATTCTAATATTTTAGAATTTGGGGAACAACTCTTTGTTAATCCATTCCCTTGAAGATTTTGTAAACTTTTGCAAAGTCTTGTTTGTTTCTTTATTGGACATTTTATTTTGTACTAAACATTTCATGTTAGAACAATTAAAATGGTAAAACTAGAAAGAAGTCTTAGAATATTATTGCATCATGTTTAACATATGTTGGATTACTTGCTGTCTAGGGATGGGGGTGGGAGAAGGAAAAATTTGGATTACAAGGTTATGCAAGGGTGAATGTTGAAAATTATCCATGCATTATGTTTTGGAAAGGTTTTTACAATTAAAAAAAACCTCAAATAAATAAATATTAAAAAAAAAGAAAATTATTGCATTCATCCATCTAAACTTATCATAGGCAGAACATTCATGGGTCTATAGATTATCCTTCCCAGTTGATGTGTCAAGAATGAAGTTTGGCTCCATCAGTTAATATCCTTTATCTACTATGTGTTGATCTTTGCCTCATAAGTCTAAGGAGGAATTTTTTTCTTCAGAATCATATTTTTCCTATTACCCTCTTCATTTTTCCTTTCATTTTTTAGGACAAGCATGTATAGGATAATCAGGAAGGGCTAATACCTCTGGTGTGAGGACTTGCCAAGCTCCTTATGGGGTTGCCCATCCACCTTTGGTGTCCACCTACATCCAACTTTCACCTGTGGCTCCAAAAAGCTATGGTATGCACAATGACTCATCTTAGCAGATGGGTTAAATTAGGTGAGGGTAGCAAACAGGCTTCAAACCTATCAGTGAGTTAAGGGAGTGTCTACCCAAGCATGTGAAAATTTCCCCTGGTGGAATGGATAGGTGAGAACAATTTGTTCCAATGGCTATGAAGGAGGCTAAAGTAGGAGCTGTGGAGCACTCAGAGTTTGGTCAGGTATTGAAGACACCAAAGTCATCCACTGTCCCCCAGGCCATTAGCAGTCATTTTGGCTGTTTTTTCTTATCACTGGACTCCAATGGCACTGGAAAAAAGAGACTGATAACTTTGTGTAATTCTGCCTCACATAAATATAATTCACTCACAAGCCAAGACATCACCCCTTGGTGTAATTGTTCTTTTTCAAAATTTAATGATAAACAACCACATCTAGGACAAGTTAAGCGAACTCTTGATCATTGCCATATTGCCCATAGTCACTGAACTTTTGAAATTTCATGGAATTCCTCTTGAGCAAGAAATCTGATGATCATTTTCTTTGTTTAAGTATGACCACCTTGCTAAGTCAAGTCAATAGAACTATTTTAGTGTTTGGTTCAATGATATTTAACTGGATAGGTAGTGAAGCATTTGGATTTGATTTCATCAAAGTAAAGCTCTTGAAAGTCTCTAGTACCACATATTGAGATTACTTAAAATTCCAAATGAATGGAATATACAATAAATGTCATACTTCAGATAAGGATAACATTACTGTAAACAAATAAGGCTTCATGGATGAAAAAGGACATGAACTAGATCTTGAGGAAGGAACAAAATTCAGGTAACCAAAGATGCCTATGAAAGAAACAGAATTCAGTTTGGCTAGATCACACAATGCATGATGGAAGTAATGGGTCTGGGAACACAGGTTGATGTAAAGATAATATTTTCAATATATATTAAGCTTGAAACACCAATGTAATCTCCAGTTGTAGATATCCAAGAGACATTTGGAATTACAGAACTCATGGTCATGGAGAAGAATAGGACCGTTACATAAATATGCAAGTCATCTGATAGTAGTCAAAATATTGTTCTACGAAATTAAATTGGAAAATCCTCTGTAGGATCTATGTTGTTTTCCTTTCTAGTCTTATTACAAATAACTCTTCCTCATGTAGTTTATATTTCTGACAAACTTGTTTCCCATTCATCTCCTTCCTTCATACTGTTATACAATATCACCTATGTATTATCTATACATGAAATGAACTGTTTTCTTACATTTCCTACTTTCCTCCAAGGTTCAGTTTACCTTCTCCCTCCAAATGAGGATGTTCCTAATTCTTCAGTATTTAGTGCCCTCCTTACTACACCTCCCCAGATTTCTTTGTATTTGCTTTGTATTTCCACCTCTGAAGGTGGAGGAATCCTCAAGGCAAAGAGACCTTTTGGAAACTTATTGCAAAGGTATACATTTAGAACAAAAAGGTCTGGGTTGGGGTGGTGGCAACAGGAAGAGAAAGAAAGGAACTAAAATAAGAAACATTATGAAAGGTCAATAGAACTTGCAGATTAATTGAATATGGGGGCAAGAGAAAAAATTGGTCAAAGTTTATTTATTTTTCCAAATTTATTTTATTTGAGAAAACAAAATAAGAAAAAAGAAAACCAGAAAAGCAATACAAAACAAAATGAAACAAAACAAAAGAGAACACGAGGGAGGATTCAAAATATATAGCAACAAATACCAATTTAAGAAAATATATATATTAGTAGTCCATCTTTTCTTTACTTCCTTGTAAATTATTCTTTTGTTCTCTATTGTACATCTTTTTTATTTTCTTTCCCCCCTTTCATTCCCTCCCCATCAACCTATAGTTAAGAAAGAATATATTTATATATACATATGTAGATATACACATACACAAATATACACAGACACATAAACACACACATATATATCTCCCTTTCATCCCCCCTACCCCAAGCAAGCTTCAGATAAGAAAAGATATACATATATGGATATATACATATATATACACACTCACACACATACACATATTCCACATACACACATCTCTCCTATCCCTGCTGACTCATTAAATTCTGCTCCATAACTTGGCTCACTATTACTTACCCTCCCCCCATCCAGAGATTAATCCCTTGTCTTCTTTCTTCACCCTTTGCTTCCCCATCCATCTATCCTTCCTCCCTTTTTCTTTATAGATTTTGCTACACCCTTCATAGTATATATGTAGTGTTGCCTATTGAACCCATTCCTAATGTGAGTAGATTTTCAGAACCCCCTCTAATGCTTCTGGGTCTATTCTTCCTCTGCACCTCATTTATATAATATGATTACTACTTTTACCTTTACTTTGCCAATCTTTCTTTTGAGCTTACCTTATTGTTGATATAAATCTTAAACATAAAGTATACATTTCCCATGTAAATAAAAATAAACAATTTGCCATGTTCAAGAATTTGTCCATGTTGAGTTCTTTAAAATTGCTCTTTGATATTGGTTCTTATATGTTAAAATTTCTATTAAGTTCAGGTTTAGTATCTGGAAAGTTCTGAAAATCAGCAAGTTAGTTGAATATCCATTTTTTCTCATTGAAAATTATAGATAATTTTGCTGAATATGATATTTTGGGCTGAAGACCTAGTTCTTTTGCCTGTTCGTAGATGTGATTCCAAGCCCTGTGGTCTTTTATTGTAGCTGTTGATAAGTCTTGTATAATTTTAATTGTAGCTCCAACATATTGAATTGCTTTTTTCTTGTTTCTTGCAAAATTTCCTCTTTGATCTGGGGTTTTGGAAATTTGGCAATAATATTCCTATGTGTTTTCCACAAAGGATCTCTTTGAAGTGATGATTGGGAGATTTTTTTCTATTTCTATTTTCCCCTCATGCTCTATTAATCCACGACAATTGTCTAGAATTATTTCCAGTATTATTGTGTCAAAGTTCTCTTTTTGGTCACAACTTTCTGACAATCCAATTATTCTTATATTTTCTCTTATAGATCTGTTCTCCAGATCTGTTATTTTTCTTATGTTTCACATTCTGTCCTATTTTCTCATTTTTTATAATCCGTTTTATTATTTCTTGGTCTCTCATAGCTTCACTGGCATCCCCTTACCCAATTCTAATTTTCAAAAAGTTATTTTCTTCTTTAAGACACTGTACCTCTTTCCTAATTGGTTAATTTTTTTTTAAATAATCTTCTTGTTTTTCTTGAATAGTTTTCATTTTTTCTTTAGTTTTTCCTCAATGTCTCTCATTTGATTTTTGAATTCTTTTTTGAGTTTTATAAATTCTCTCTAAGGAGGAAGCCATTTTACATTACTCTTTGTGATAGAAATTTGGTTTTTTGGGGGGTTTTTTGTTTGTTTTTTTACTAAGTGTCCTCTTCTGAACATGAATCCTGTTCTTCCCTGTTCCCATAATGTTTCAATGGTGAGGTTCTTTTTTCTTTGCAATTTATTTTTTTAAATAAGAGGTATTAGTATAAGCACCTCTAATCATAGGGTGAAGTGATGGTGTCTTGGGCTTCCTTCCAGCTCTCCCCTCTGACTAGGAACCCCTAACCAAGAGTTCCCCTTCCTGCAAGTGCCTAAAGCCAGCAGTGTCCCTGCCCTGCTGCTTCTGCACTCACCAAGTGCAGGTCTTCTCACTCAGGGCTGTGTCTCAGCGGCCTGGCATTCCCAATCAGCTGGGGTTCACTCTGTCTTCCTGGACTCAGACCTCCACTCTACAACAATCCAGGAGGTGAAAGTCTCTGTGATTCCTGCAGAGGCTCCAGCCACAACCAAATAGCAGAGGGATCCCCACTTGATGTTTCTGCAGAGCTAGCCTGGAGGTGTTTGTACTTAAGACAGGTTAATCCCAACCTGGGGTCTTTCTTCAGATCTTGTCTGGGTCATCCAAGTTTTCTTAGTTTTTTACCAGCCTATTTTGGCCTGAGGTGCAAATTTGTTCTATTTATGGTGGAAATTGGAAGAGTTTGAAATTTACCAAACTACTCCACCATCTTCCCAGAATCCTCCCCCAAAGATGGATTTCAACAAAGCATTTGACCAAGTTTACCATAATGTTCTTATGAATAATATAGAGGTATATAGGCTATGTAATAATTTATGTAGGTGTATTTGGAAACTATTTTAAGAACTGAATGAAAATAGGTAAGTCTCAATATCAAAGTAGATCACCAGTAAAATGAATCAGGGTGTTGTTCTAGAATCCACTCTGCTCAGTATTTTTAAAAGTAACCAATAAAGTCATAAATGGCATACTTATTAAATATGGTTAGGGAGGTGGTTTGTCATAATGGACAACACAATAAGAATCTAAAAATCTCAACATTCTAAAGGGATAAACCAAATATAATTAGCATGCAATTGAATAAAAATATATAAGGTTTGTAAGGTGCTTTGTCCACAAAAATCTTGTAAATGAAATATTGAACTTATTATTATCCCTAAGAAACTGAGACCCTGGAAAGTTAAAATGACTTGCCCACAATTAAATCAATCCCAGAGTATTGTAAAGCTTCTAAAATGAGATCTATAATCATTCAAAATAAAATGTAAAAAGGGAGGGGGGAACTAAGGGAGTGAAGAATGCCTATTGTTCAGGCTTTGATATGAATCTGGATGGGCTACTCATAAGACCTTAGTCCATCAGCATATATATGGGATGGGTATTTTAAATGGATAGTGAACAAGGACAAGAATTGAATAGAAGAAAAGTTTGTTGAATTGCCTTTGAGAAATTGTACAGTGTTTTAATGACTTTGAATTTTTCCCTGAAAAATCCATCTTCACCAATATTCTTCCAGGGATGCTAAATACCTGTAAAGAATTGAATCCCTCTAAAGAATTAAAGTTGCATGTCACCATTCTTTTAATGGAAAGATGCATGATGGGAATAAGTAATTTGCATCACACTACTAGTGAAGGATTGTGTAGGAGAAAAGGCACGGTATAAAAAAATATGAATGAAAAGGAAGTGAGATAATCTTGTAATATAACAAGTGAAAAGCCTTTGTGCTCTTGTACTCTTATAATATCAAGAGATCTAAAGGAAAGTCTTCAGTGTGTTAAGGGAACTTTCTTTGGAATGAAATACTGATGAACTAGACAAGAGCTGCATAGGATGACAAAGAATAAATAAGTTAAGATCAATATTCTTAGAAACATCCTCAACAACAGAAGAATTTAATATAAACATATGCATATATACCTACACATATACATCACACACAAACACACACAGATGTATATACACATATACATATATGTATACTACACACACAGTTTTAGTAGTGTCTACTTCCTCATGATCCCATTTGCAAATTTTTTTGACGAAGATACTGGAGTGGCTTGCTGTAGCTCATTTTACAGATGAGGAATCTGAGGCAAATAGGGTTAACTACTTTGCATAGACTCACACAGTTAATCATTGTCTGAAGCTGGATTTGAATTCAGTTCTTAACTCCAGGCCCAGCATTCTAGTCAACATATTTTGACTAGATGATGGCTTTAGAAAACCAGATTGTAGAAGTATTACATCCTTAACTTTGTTGAATGTGAGCTCCTGGAGGGCAAGAACTACTTCATTTTGCGTTGGAATTTAATACCTCACCGAGAATTGTTTTCAATTATTTAAAGAATTGTCATATATTAGATAAATTAGTTAGGGGCCCAAACTAAATGTAATTACTAGAAGTTGCAGGGAGACAGGTTTTGACTTGAGCTTTGGAAATAATTATTTGTAGTGGTCAAAGGGAATGGGCCATCAGTAAATATTAAGTTCCGCTTCATTATAGTTCATCATGTAAAGACTAGAAAACCACTTATTAGGAATGTTGTAGAGGAATTTTCAATTTGGGTACAAATAGGATTATAGATTTCTGAGATCTGTAGTTCTGTAGTTTTAAACATAGATGCTAAGAGAATGATGGCATCATTGATGGAAATAGAGAAGTTAATATCAAATAAATAGATAAGTGGATGAAAAAGAAAGAAA
>JAJPUD010000544.1:115262-156147 GCA_023553655.1 Myrmecobius fasciatus
CTTCCTTCCTTCCTTCCTTCCTTCCTTCCTTCCTTCCTTCCTTCCTTCCTTTCCTCTTGTGAAAAATGATGGAAATTGACTAAAATCAACCATAAGACCTAAAAGTATTATCACTCATTGAATTTCCCCTGTAAGATAAGATACTAAAGTCAGTTGTTGATCTGTTTCAGGATAGGGAAGATAAAGTAATGGCTGTTCATTTATATCCCTTGTGCCATAAAAAAAAAACCTGTAGCTATAAATATAAATATAGATATATTACCAACATACACCAGAGTTAATTAGATAGAATTGGGAAGTTTATAGAGACAAGAAAACAAAGTCATTCATTAAAACCTTGACAATACAGCAAACATTCATGACCTCAGTATGAATTATGTCTTTAATACAGAAAATATGCACCCATGCCAATAGTTCTCTTTATTTGGGAGGTAAGAGTAGTGATCCTGATACATAATGTAGGCTGAGTGGCCAAATTTTATCAATAGCTCTCCGGTTTTAGCAAAATAAAAAAGCCAATTAGAAAAAAAAATATTATAAATTTAAAAGGAAAGCTCAATTTTTAAGCAAAAAGTGAGGAAATTAAATAATTCCCCAATATTAGCTCATGTCAATGAAGAGATAAATGAAAGAAGAAAAATCTTTTAAGTAGTTGCTACAGACAGATCCATGCCCTCAAGGAAATTGCATTCTAATAAATAATATATGTGCTGCATTTTGCAAACCTTGAAGTACTATGTAAAATGCCAGCAATTAGTTATGAAGAAGGGATATAACAGGCACAAGTAAATACAAGATGAGTTGTGGAGAGAAAAAAACTAACTAGATTCAAGAAAGATTTTTGAGTCAGAGAAGAACCTTATGGAGCCTTAGAGGGAGCTAAGGATTGTCATAGGCTGAGAGGTGAGGAAAGAGTGCATCGAAGGCATGAGACAATTTGTGAAAAAGACACAGGAGTGCCAGATGGAATGCCACTTGTGAGAAACAGAAAAGAGACAATTTTGGCTGGAATTTAAAATGCTTGAAGGCAAGCAATATGAAATATGACTGATAGGATTACTTAGAGGCAAATTGCAGAAGACTTTAAATGCCAGACCAAAGGGTTTGCATTTCCTCTTAGAAATAATAGGGAGCTACTGAAGATATTTGAGCAGAAGAGATATTCTTAATCTAATGCTTTAGAAAGATTATTTTGATAGCTTTGTGAAAGATGGATTGGCAAAGGCAGAGGTCAAAAATAGGGAACCCAGTAAAGAGGCTATTGTGATAGAACAGGCAAAAAATGACAACAGTATGCTTAAGAGCACTAATCATTTAGGTAGGAAGGAAGATAGGGACCCAAAAGATGCTATAGAGGAGAAGCAACAGGATTGATGATATAAGGTAAATAAGGGAGAGGGAAGAGTCAAGCCTGTCTCAGAGATTATAAACTTGGGTGACTGACAGGATGGTGGTGGACTCAATAAATAAATAAGAAGTTTGGAGAAGGACTTTGGCATCTAATATGTTGCAAATCATAAATAAAATATTTTTATAGCAAATCACATCCTCTCCACATATTCATAATATTGTTAGATTCAGAATATAAAACTCATCTGTAACTTAGAATGTTTTATCTGTATTCTTAATCAGCCAAATGTAATACCATATAAAGTGATTATTTTTTAAAATGTTGCTACAAGTTCCTTTGCAGCTTAGCTAAAAATAGATCTTGTCACTAAGAGAATCCCTGAATTCAGCAAACTTTGGGATGCCTTTATTTTGAAGGCATTATTTGACATTAAAAAAAAATGCCTTGTTCCCTTGACTGTTTCTTCAACCAATTTTCTACTGCCTCTTAGAAGTATATAACCTATTATAGGCACTATTACTTAACTTTAGGTGCCAGTCTCAATAGCCAAGGCTAGTCTACCCTAGAGAATAAACACACCAGTGGCCTATGGGGGTAATCTGTACTTTTTATATTTTCTCAGGGAGGAGAGAGATCAACACTGACTTGCCGCCCACTGGGAATTCTGCCTAGCAGTCAGGCATGGTGGGAATTTTCCAGACCTTTTTGGAAGAAGTGCAATCCCTATACCATCCCACAATGCAGTAATGAAGATCTGTCCCCTGGTCCATATTTGAAAGCTTGGTGTATGTATGTATACAGATTTGTGTGTATGTATATATACACAAGATAATTCCCCAGAATTCATAATTGACTAATTAATTCATTGCTGGCAGACATTCAAACCCACAGACAATTCAAAAAAGCACATTCTCTCAGAGTTTTCTTTTGTTTTTTTGTTTGGGGGGGGGGTTTCATTTTTTTACCTCAACTAATACCTTTATTTTAAATCCATTTTTTCATCTATTTCTTGATCATTTTAATTTTTAAATGTTACTTGTGAGTTAATTGATTATTAATAGATCATTGAATATAAGAAAATTCATGTTACATTAATTCTAAATAGTTCTTATTTGCATGAATTATGCACATATATTTGAATATACACATGGATCATGAATGCTGACTAAAGGAAACACTGACCAATTCAATTTTACATTAGCTGCACTCAACCAAAATGTGAATTAGTCAACTGATCTCATATTTGTTGATTATTGTCGGAATGGTTTAATGAGATGATAAATATTATGCTAGTAGTGTGGTGAAATATTGGCCAAAAGAGGTCAAGTCTTTTAAGCATGAACAATCTGCTTTTCCTGGGGCCAATTCATGTTGACACCTAACACCAGGTATATATAAGGAAGAGAATCTTGTCAGTCACTTCTATGAATGCACAGGTTTTAGGTCACTATTTCTAATTCACTTACAAAGTAGTGAAGTAAACCCTTTTAATTGATTACTAAGTCAGAACTGAGCTTGCATACTTTAAGGCACAAAACCTCCAAATCTGTCTCTCTTCCCTAGTGGCTGGTAAGACCACTGTTATGAGTTTCCAGGTTGAGAAGAGATCTGGGGTCCTTTTCTCCCAATCTAGGCTACTATTTAACCTTGAATGCATGACATACACTGTTAATGTTTCTCAGATATTTTGATGGACTAGGTGACAGTCATTTTAGCTTTAAAAGGTCATAGGTCCAGGAACTGTGGTTGTGAGGGGATGAGCCCAAGAAGTAGCTAGTTCCAATGAATGGTTTGCATAAAAAAGAGTCATGTGAAATAAAACTGTGAGAGTAGAAGGTAGCCAGACAAGGGAAGTTATGCTTTGTCTCAGAGATAAAAGAGTGATCCAGTCAGATCTGCATTTAGGCATATCCATCTTTTTTTTTTTTTTCAGTTATGTGAAAAATACACTGGAGAAATAAAAGCCAAGTAATTAGGAAGCTATTAACATTGTCTAGGAAAGAAGAAATTAGAGACTGGATTAGAGGTGAATCTTAAATAATAGAGAAATAATCTGGCATGTTAGTTATTTTATTTTCATTGGATGAACTTTCTGATTATAAGCTGGTTTTAAGTCTCATCTAAAATCCTACCTTCCAGAGCAAAGTTTCTTTTTTTCCCTTCAATATGATTTTATTTTTCCAAATACACATGAAGATAGTTTCCAACCTTCATTTTTAAAAGATTTTGTGTTCCAAATTTTTCTTCCTCCCTCTCTTACTTCTTCCCTCCCCAAGACAGTAAGCAGTCTCATATAGGTTAAACATAAATTCTTTTAAACATATTTTCATATTTGTCATATTGTACAAGAAAAATCAGACCAAAAGAAAAAAAAACCATGAGAAAGAAAAAGAAAACAAACAAAAAAAGAGATGAAATTGCTATACTTAGTTCCACATTGTCATCATAGTTCTATCTTTGGATGCAGATGACATTTTCCATCCCAAGTCTATTGCAATTGTTTTGACCGACCACATTGCTGAAAAGAACCAAGTTTTTCACAGATCATCACATCATCTTCTTGTTACTGTGTACATTATTCTCTTGGTTCTATGTAGAGCACAGCTTCTTAAACTGGATTGCAATCCATACAGGTTCTCATTACTGGATGTGAGAGTTGTGAAATTATGATTTATTATCAGTAAATGTTTGATTTGCATAACTATTTTATATACCTATATATCTGGGATCTCAAAATCTCTTGGGAGAAAAGGGGTCCTGAATGGAAAAAAAATTTAAGAAGCCCTGATCTAGAGAAAATTTTTTCCAGATTCTTTTGATTCCAGTGCCTTTCCTCTACTGAATATCTTAGATTTATCCTGTATGTAGTTTCACATGATTGTTTACATATATTGCTTTCCCCATCAGACTGGAAGCTTCATGAAAGCAGGGATTATCTTTTGTCTTTCTTTGTAAACCCAATATCTAGTGCATTTCCTGGCATATAGTAGGCACTTGAAAAATGTTATTTGGCATAGTGCATGGGGTGTTGGGCTTAAAATCAGAAAGACCCAAGTTCAAGTCTGCCCTTAGATACTTAGTTGTATGATTCTGGGCAAATAGTTTAATGGCTGCCTGTCTCAGTTTCCTTAACTGTAAGATGGAGAAAATAAGTGTTATTATGAGGAGCAAATGATATAATGTTTATAAAAGCATTTAGTACAGTGACTCACATATTATAGTAGGCTGTTAATAAATTTTAGCTTGTTTCTTTCCTTAACTGATTGACTGACTGAGAGGAGAAGGTGGACCTGAGATAGAAAAAGGAATGACACAATTTGGAAACTGATAGAAAATAGACAAGACGGTGTAGAGTGAGGGTGATAGGTAATGACAAAGCTAATCACTGGAACCGAAGTTTCCTTATTCCCAGACCAATATTCTTCCAAGTACATCATAGTCTTTCCAGTAAGTACAACCAGATAGTTAAGTAAAATAGTAGATAGATTGGAGCCAAGAATACTGGAGTACAAATCCTATTTCATATACTAACCAGTTGTATGATGCTGGGCAAGTCATTTAACTTGTCTGCTTCAATTTCATCACTTGCAAAATGGAAGTGAAAAGAATACCTATCTCCTGGAGTTGTCACAAAGATCAAATCTGATAGTATCTGTAAAATGAATATTTTTGTTAAAATATTATCATTATGAATTATGTTAATGCTTTAATAATTCTTAATATTACCATAATTATCAACATTATTATGTTGATATATTAGTTATTGGTTGGTAGAAAGGGTTAGTGGATGTAGTTTAGAATTCTATCTCTATGGGGACAGGTAGAGAAGGAGGATAGAATGAGTATTGGACTTAAAATAAGGGTTTTTGTTTAATTTAATTAAAAATAAAATTTCAACACAAAAGAAAAAACCTTTCCTGAGTGACTAAATCATTTTGACTATTAAAAACACCCAAAACTGGCTACAAAAGACCTATGAAACAGGTACCATCTCCAACTAGAGAAAGAACTGACAAATAGAAGTATATATAAAATAATTATTTGTGTGTGTATATCTGACAATGTTATTATATGTTCACAAAGAATAGCAAATTGTACACAATAGGTCTGTGTTTAACGTGTAATTATCTTTTTTTTTCTATTCTACTATGTCAAAGAAATGCTTATTTCATTTCTTAAATTCCAAATAAAATAACTTTCCAAAAAAAGAAAAAGAAAAACCACTTCTGACA
This sequence comes from Myrmecobius fasciatus, assembly GCA_023553655.1. Lineage (NCBI taxonomy): Eukaryota > Metazoa > Chordata > Mammalia > Dasyuromorphia > Myrmecobiidae > Myrmecobius > Myrmecobius fasciatus. Next base: position 120,846 of record JAJPUD010000544.1, read on the forward strand.
AAGAGCGGAGAAGACTTTAGTGATAGCAACTAGTGGGACAAAAACCTTTCAGAAAAGTAATCTAAAATAATGGTCAAGTCCCAGTCATACATAGGAATAAAAAGAGGGTAATGGTAGAAGTTCAACCACCAAATTCCAATTGAAAGAGCTATCAAAGTTTTCCACATTTGTGGTTTTCAACTAGGAGCAAAAGGATAATAATTCTGCTTAGTACTATTGGTGAATCTATTTTCCTCAGTTATGTGGATGTTTGAGGGGAGAGAGGTAATAATTATCGGTTTTAAGTTAAAGGACTCATCATTCTTTTCTGTTCATCAAAGCACTGTGTTTTGGAGAATGTATTTCACAAGGGAATTTAGGTGTTTGTTGAAAGATCTGTTGTATCAATTGTTTTTATACTACATATTTTTATTAGTAAGCAAAGTAGTTCATTGATTATTCTGCTGGCAAATAATGAGCAGAGGGCCTCAAAACCCTTGTAATTCCTTCTTATGAGGCTCTCAAATGGATTAAAAGTGGCATAGGAGGATATTGACAAGAGAACTGGTTCAGAAATTATAAATCTCTTCAGTGTTCTTGGTGGGTGACTAATACGAAAAAAAATTTACTATCTTGTATTCTCCAGGGACCTCACCTTCCTTATCCATAAAGGAGGGAACCAGAGGGCTTCTGAAATCCCTCCCAGCTTTGGTTCTATACCTATATGATTCTCTACCGAGTACATGACCAAGACTTTCAGTGAAGTTGAGGAAACACAGATTTGATCAGTAACTAACCTCCCTCTCCTTCACTGACCCCATCTCACCCTCCCAAAAAAAGCATTTAAAGAAAAATTTTAAGTCAAGTCACACTTTCTTTGGGGAGAAAGCACACCGACATTCTGAATATGATGACTTTTTACTGTCAGCTTTACCCAGTTGAGAGCAAGTCTTTGAAATCCCCATTCCTCCTTCCCCATATTCAGCATGTCATCTCACTGGCTCTTAGCTCTTAGTGGAGCCTGACAAGAGATTCTAGTACTCAGTATAATCAATCCAAGTTTACCAAACTGGGTAGTTGAAATCCCAAAGTTTTTGAATCATGAATAAATTAATTCCAGGCCCCACTTCTTGACACAAGGACCTGCTGACAGTTGATAGGCTACTGAGTTAATCCCTCTGTTGAACTATTTGTGTAGAGCCCTATCATGGACTAGACCTCAGAGGCTTTAAATATACAGGCAAGTGATAGGCCAGAAAATGTATATCCTGTAATTAGTCGGCAAGATAATGTATTAGATCATCACACCCATTCTTTGCCAGACCATTTCCTTTGATTCACTGGATTAATCAGCAAAGTTGTTTATCAGAAGAAAATGCTAACTGGAGTGGAGAACTGGTTAGCTTTTCTGGCCCTCTCTTCCCATTTCCTAAATAAAACTGTTTTAAGAACAAAATAGGATGGATAGGCTTTGATACTTTGGTTTTAATGTTATTTGAAAGGGTAAAGATTTTCATCAAACTTATGGAGTGGGTCAGAAGGTGTGTGGAGACTACATTAATATTCTCTTTCCCCTATTCCCTCCCCTCCCCAAAAAAGAAAGCATTTAAGAGAAGGCCATAAGCCAGGTCATTATTTCTTCAGGGAGAAAACAGTTTTATTGCTTTATGCACACAAGAGGCAGCTGGGTTATGGCTTAAAATATTTCACAAAAATCACAGCGTGATAGTGCTGCCGGGCAGTAAACAAACTCCCTGTACTGAATGTAATCAGCCACATTTACTGTTTTCCCGATAAAGCAAACACCACTGGCCAATTAGCCAGTTGTCCTGCCGTTGCTACAGCCAGTCCAAGAAGGGTTTGTTTGTGTGGATGTGTGTGTCTGTCTGTTCTGCAGAGTGGGGGCAGGGCCAAAAGACGGATGTAAGTAAGCAAGTTGTTAAGAGATTGGAATCTTCAGGTTTTCTACAAGATGTATTAACCTCCGCTGTAGCTCTCTGTATTAGTACAATTCTTCTTTTGATCCATTTGTAGACTATCCATCACGGGAGATGTATCTCACTACAAAGGTTGGGGCACATTCATCCTGGCACTTGGCATTAAGCATTTAAGTGTAATGTTATCCATCCCTTGTGTGTTTTGCCAGACAGCAGTGAGTCAAGAGAGACGGATTCCCTATATACTTATCACTCTGGATAAGCAGATTATCACTCTATCGAACACTTCTGTAGCTTAACTGCAACTCTGACCTAAACACTCAGTGTAATCTCAGTATCTGTGGGCATTAGGAATGTCCCATTCTGGGATGACTCCAACCCTGTGCCTTGGGTCAAGTTACACTTCTCCAGTTTTTTAGAAACATGTTGGGTGTTGAAGGACAGTGATGGCAGAGGCCCTTTGAACTACAAAGTCCAATTTATCAGGATAGGAAATTTGAATGGAGCCCCGCCAAGAGGCATCACGGCTGTGACTGGATCACCCTGTTGAAAGTTCCTCTCTGCAGCACTCACTTGGGCTATTTTGAGAGGCTTGGGTGCAAGGAAGAAAACGACCATGTTTCCCTCAGCAGCTGAATAATAGAATGTCAAAATAATCCACACAAACTGAGTAAGTAAGAGCTGTTAAAAACAGACAAACAAAAACCCAGAAGGGGTGAATGTTTTCAATCCGTGCTTTTCCAGACAATGCAATGCCAATATATTCATTTTTTCACTTTTCATTTGGTTGATATAGTATTATGTATTATCTCCAGACAGTAGTCAGATGTTGCCTGGCTTTTAAATAAGCTATATTGTCCAGTTATTCATTGAAAGATGTATTTATTACTTGGTGAGCCACATTCTGCCACTGTCTGAGCTAACCTTTTCAAAGCTTACAAATTTGGAAATGTTTGGCAGCTACAGTATCTCCTTTATGTGACTTAGGAATCAATTATTAACTGTTTCAGCATGAGAAAGAATATTCAGGAGATTCTCAAGGACTAATTACAGCTGCCCCAAGTGGCTGCTTCCAGCTAGGTAGCCGGTGAGCTAACAGAAGGAAAATACTATTATTCTTCCTAAAAGAGGCTATCTGGAGCTAAACACAATACTCCACATGAGGTCTGACCATGTTATCTTCTTCATTCCATATGCTATGCACTTCAACTAACCACCACCACCACCAGCCACATTAAACTGTGATCTATGAAAAATGTCAGCAATATACTAATGTTAAGGACAATAGATCAAAAAGGTGTTCCATGCACATTATCCAAAGGAGCTCGACTAACAATATGTCAACAAAGCAGCATGAAATATACAGTTGAATCATGCAGATTTGTTTATAAAAGTGGACTTTATGCCTACTATTCAAGTTTGGGTCATTAAACCCAAAAATTACAGAAAGGTTATTTTTAAGGAACCCCAGATTTACTCATTTTTGGAGATGATGCAAAGAAGTGACTGAAACTATGTAACTTTTCACTTCAGGTTGTGAAATTTTGGTATCTAACTAAATACCTAGAAAAGCATGATCAGATGACTCAGAATACACACTCAAAACGCCCTACCTTTATGAATTAACTTTTAACAAATCACTCTTCTAAAAATATAAAACTCAAAGTCTCTTTGTGAATTCAACAAATAAATTGTTCATCCATTATAATCTTAACTTGTCCATAACTATCTGGACATAAAATTAATTCATAAAATTTTAAGAAAAACATCTTTAATAGATATCACTATACCAAATATTCATAGTCTCCTAACTATATAAAATGAAAGTTGTCAAAATTTAGAGACTTAGCAGAAGCAATAAAAGCCATGCAAGATCCTGATTACGAACCAAAGCTGTCTCAAACATGCTTTGAGTGATCCTACAACAGATAATCTGGAAGCCCAATACAGCTCGCTATTCAATTTCAGAAAGCAGCCATTTTATTATCCACTTCCACAAGAAAACAGAGCATTAAATGTAAGAGACTAATGCGCGCTGGATAGTGACTTAACCCAGGACCATTTCCTACATGAACTTAGATAAGAAGGAGGAGAATCATAAAAACAACAATCATCAAATAAATAAATAAAAAACTGTTTCCACTAACATTCTACTCTAATACCTCATCATGCTGTGGAAGTAGCTCTGAGTTGTGAAATTAATACTAAGAGAATATAAATTCTACCATAAAACCACAAATCATGGGAAGTATTTATGGATTATTATGTGATTACAGGATTTAGAGTTGGAAAGAATTCTAGAGATCCTTCAGTTCATTTTACCAATGAGAAAACAGCTTCAGAAGAGGTTAAATGATTTTGCACACAATCACAGTATAAGAGAACTACAATTTATACTCAAATTTTCTGACTCCAAATCAAGTACTCAACTGACAATCAAATAATGATTTATTAAGTACCTGTCATGTGTCAAACACTGCCCTAGTGACTGGGGGAAAGAGAAAGAGAGGGAAGGGGAAAGAAAGAGACAGAAAGATGGAGAGAGAGGGGGGGCAGGGAGGGAGAGAGAGAAGGAGGGAAGGAGGGAGGGAGATGAGAAAGGGAGGGAGAGGGGGAGACAGAGACAGAGATAAACAGACACAGAGACACAGAGAGAGACAGAGACACTGAGAGATACAGAGAGAGAAGCAGCAGCAGCAGCAGCAGCAGAAGAGAGCCAGTGGGAGGGAAAAAGAGAAAAAAGAAAAGAAACAAAAAGAGAAAGAAAAAGGAAGGAAGGAAGAGCAAAAAGAAAGAAAGCAAGAAAAAACAAAACCAGAGAGGAAGGAAGGAAAGAAGGAAAGAAGGAAGGAAGGAAGGAAGGAAGGAAGGAAGGAAGGAAGGAAGGAAGAAAGATAACCTTTTTCAAGCTACTTACATTCTATTAGGAGAGATAAGTATATGCAAAAGACATGCCAAGTGACTACAAAGTAAATTGGACAAGGCAAGGCACTAGCAGCTGGGACAAGGGTGAGGGGTGGTGATGAGAAAATTTTCATATTAAAAGTAAATTACAATGGGATTTTACATAGCTTATCTCATCTGATTCTCACATCAAACCTAGGAGGCAAGTCACATGGGGATCAACCATATATTTTTGTGTTTTTTTTTTTTTTTTTTGCTTTTTGCTAAGGCAATTGGGGTTAAGTGACTTGCCCAGGGTCACACAGCTAGGGAATGTGAAGTGTCTGAGACCAGATTTGAACTCAGGTCCTCCTGACTTCAGGGCTGGTGCTCTATCCACTGCACCACCTAGCTGCCCCTCAACCATATATTTTTTAAAAAATGAGAACAAGGTGACACCCCAGTGCTTTAAGAATTTGGATAAAACAATCCATATTGCCTTTACTTTGCTCAGTACCTACTTGGAAATCACCCTTGTAAAATGCATTTTATTTTCTCATAACAGTAATGTCATAATAATTGCAAGTTGTATTCTTGTCAAAGGAATTAGGAAATTGTAAAACACAGATATGACCCAGAATAGTATGATAAAACCAAAGCTGCAGTAAGTCTAAGACATGGGGGTCATTGCATTTTGAAATTGTAAAGGACTTAAATTATCTAACCTAATCCTTCATTATATAAAAATTAAAGAATTGAGGTCAAAAGAGGTTAAGTACTGCCCAAGTTTACACAGATGATTAGTAACAAAACTGAAACTAGGACTTAAGTATCTTAACTTAAGTCTTGTAAAAAGCCTTTGCAATTGACATAAATGCCTGTAGTGACAGTATGAAAACCCAGGTATTATAAATTGAATATAAAGTACACAAAATTACAATACTTTCATAATTTGATCTAAAATTAATATACTCACTGTAATAAATACTAAACATTATTTAGTTAACAATAATTAACTGACTATATAATTATGTAATTGGACAACCAAAAGAGTTAATATTATCTTAGCCTGCATGGTACATTAATAATAGTATAATGTCTAGAAGAAACATCTGAACTATTTCATTTAGCTGCAGCCACCCTATTTTAGGAGCAGATAGGTGACACAATATAGAGCACTGAGACTAGAGCTATGAAAACCTAAATTCAAATTTGGCCTCAGCCACTAGCTGAGCAATCCTGGGAAAGACTTGTTTGCCTCCATTTCTTCATCTGTAAAGTGAGCTGAAGAAGGAAATGGCACACCACTCCAGTATCTTTGCCAATAAATTAAAGCAAATGAGGTCACAAGGAGTCGGAAATGACTGAACAATAGCAAGACCTGTTTTAGAAAGAATTATGTCAAGTTGGAGTGTATTCAAAGGATAACTAGAATGGTGGGGGATTTTGGCACCTTCCTATATAAGAGTATTTTGTAGTACCTCTCTGTTTGTGTTTAAGGAACAGAAAAGATTTGGGCATATGGTAGCTACATGTGGAAGAAGGATTCAACATGTTTTGCATGACCCTAGAGGGCAAAATAGGAGCAACAGTTGAAGTTATCAAACACTCTTTCTGACAATTAGAGCTGTCCAGAAGAAGAATGGACTTCTTTAGGAGAAAATCTCTTGCAAAGGCTGTATAATCAGTTACTAGGAATATTGTAGAAAGCTCAAATGCAGATTGGGCTAGATAATTTCAGAGAGCTTTTCCAACTATGGCATTTTTGATGATAATAATGAACTATACAATTTGCTCAAGTCACTTCATCTCTAGGTTTCAGGTTCCTCATTACTTACATGAAGGAAGTAGACTAGATGATGTCCAAGGCCTAGTTCTAATAGTTTATATTTCTAACTTTGGTTCTGAGGTTCTAGTGAGTTTTAAATCAAATCCTTTCATTTTTACTTTTTCTCCTTTCATCTTTTATCACCACAATACTATCAAGGGCTACTATGAGGTTTCAAAAAGAACATTGGAGAGAAATATGTATAGAAAATGGAAAGAGGTCCAGTCACAGGTCCCACTCTTTGTCTTGGTGGAAAAAAGCATATGTATGAAGAGATTGTATATGTAACATTGTGGTGTCTTGTTTTATTTTGTTTTTCTAAGAGAGGTACCGTCTTTTACCATATCTAGCTATTTTCCTGAGTCACTATCCTCTTGGGACTTGTAGAAATTTTCAACTGAATAGAAAATAACCTAGTGAAGGGGTGTCAAAGGTATTTTTTGGACTGAGGGGAGGGATGAACTGTTTCACACTCTGAATATGCATGTATGTATGTCTCTACATGTGTATGTGTATAAATCTGTATATGTATGTGCATGTATAGACACATATGCAAATGTATGCTTTTCTTTTTTCACTTTATTCTATAGGTATATTTCTAAAAATATTATGAAAGGAATTTTTATAAATTAAATCTTATTTTGATTTGTCATGATTTGAAAATCAGGTATTCCTTTTCATAGCAAAAACAAAACAAAACAAAACAAAACTGTGATCATCTATAATTTTTTTTAAATGTTAAAATGTTAAGGAAAAAACAAACAAAAAACCTTTCTTATTAGAAATCATCAGTAAGAGCATTCAAAATGCTCTCTATAAAACCAAAAAATGTCAGGAATGAATTGTAATTGCCAATGAGACCCAACAGATTCTGAGGCAGGTATTAACAGATTGAAAACAGTGTCAATAGCATTGCAGACACATTTATTAATAAGAAGCTACTACCTCATTTTTGAGAAACCAAAATAGAGTCCCTATATCCTTATCATAATGTAATATTATAATTGTCAGGTTCTTAGGGGAGGAACTCATTTTTTTTTCATCTTTCCATCGTCAGTGCCTGTCTAGTACAGTATTTTAAACATATTATCCACTGGTTATAATTTGTGACCTAAGATTTCAGCTCAATCCTAAGGATTTTTGATCTAAAACTTTCTAAACCATGTACCAGTATATCTTATAAGAATACCATAATTTGGTTAATGTATTTTAAGGACCTTTGTTCCCATACAAACAATCAGACTAACAAGTCACCTGTAAGTATGTGTTTATTTAAGCAAGTAAAAAAAGTAAAATAAATTAAGAAAGCTCTATCCTCTACTGAGCCCCATCACCTGTAACTTATACAACCTTCCAGAATATATATTATTCTAAGTGCCCCTTTCCCAAATCTCATCACACTCCACAAGGGGAAAGAACTCAGGGTAGCTAAGGATACTAGAAGCTCCACCCTCTGGTAGAAATCTCCTCTTGGACCAACACAATCCACTTGATTCACAATATCTATGAAAGGCAGTTCCTCTTTGATGTGATTTCTCAACATTCTGTGGCTGTCTCTGTCTTTGTCTCTTTCTTTTTCTGTCTGTCTTGCTCTACCTTTGTGTCTGTTTCTCTATGCTTCTCTCTCTCTTTGAATCTGTTTGTGTGTGTGTGTGTCTCTATTTACATCTCTGTCTCTGTCACTTTATCTCTGTCTCTGTCACTTGATCTCTGTCTCTGTCGCTTTTGGTCTTTGTCTCTGTCACTTTCTGTCTCTGTATCTATCACTCTCTCTGTCTCTCCTTGCTTCTGTCTCTCTGTTTCTCTGTGTGTGTTTCTCCCTGCCTCTCTGTCTGTCTGTCTGTCTCTGTCTTTGTCTCTTCCTGCCTCTATATTTCTGTCTCTCTGCCTCTATATCCGTCTCTCTCTGCCTCTCTGTTTCTGTGTGTCAGTTTCTGTGTCTCTGTCTCTATCTCTCTTTGTCTCTCTCTTCCTTTCCTAGTTCCAAGTGGCAGTCACTTCAACTGCTCTTTTAAAGTTCAGTCTGGAGATAACTCCTTCTCTCCTCCCATATTTCCACTTAAAATAACTCTTTCTCTTTCAGTCCTTTCCCTTAAGAGAAACTTTGGAGATTCCAATATCCTTTCCCTTAGGAGAACTTCTCTTTGTTCCTCTTGTGTTTCCATCAGGCATTGGTTTTTCCATACAAATGTTTTCTTGCTTTTACCTGATTCTCTCCAGAGAATCAACTCCTTGACAATGTGCAGTCCCCACTGGCCTTCACTGGTTTTCTCTGGATGCCCTCTCTTCTAAAGGCCAAGCCCAAGGGCATAGCTCAGATGTGTAAATATTCATTAGCTTGAATTAATGTCAAAACAAAGTCCTCTCCAGTAGACCTATGAGAAATTGGAAGAGAGAACTTTACCTTGTTTAGGAAATTCAGATATTATCTTGGAGATAAAAGAAAGGAGGAATCTTTCTGGAAAAGGCCTTAGACACACACCAAAAAAAAAATTTAATTTATTTGAATGTTTTCATATATAAAGCTATACAAACAGGAATAATCTCCAGAGATTAGAGCTTTATATTCATATTATTCAAACAGCAATTACTTTTCTTTTTAAAAAAATATATTTTATCTTGACACATTAATCACTTCTCAAGAGACAATTTCCCCATAATACTTCCCCACAAACAGAAACAGTTAAGCAAAACCAGTTTAAAAATGATTATATATGACAGTGGATGTTACATTGCTCTTTTATGGTTTACCATTTAGCAAAAAGCTTCAGTAATCTGAAACTAATATTGCCCATTGGATTTAACTTGCAATTTGTTTCCTTTTTATGTTTTATTTATTTACATTATTGGAGTCATTGAGCATAATGTTCTCTTAGTTCTACTTATATCAATTCGTACAAATTTCCCCATATTTCTCTGTAATTTGTCATTCCTTATAGCATAAGAATATTCCATTATATTAATATACCATATTTTGTTCAGATTTTCTATAATTGTTTGGCACATAATTTATTTCCAGTGGTTTACTATTATAAATAGGCTGAAATAAATTATGAAATGAGAGTAATATAAAGGAAGGACATGAGTTTTCTTTTTTTAAAAAATAAAAGATATGATCTTCCATTATGCTCTAATTTTCTGACATGACTTTTATTCATATCATTCATTTATTTAGAATTTATTGTGATATTTGATATAAGAATTGATCTAATCCTATTTTTCATCAAACCATTTTCTAGTTTTCCTAGCAGGTTCTACTGAATAAAAGGTCTTTTCCCTAGTAGTTTATGTTTTGGAGTCTATCAGATGCTAGCATATTCTATGTTTTTGCTGCCCTATTCTGTTCCACTGATCTACTTTTCTTCTTCAATGACCAATACCAGATACTTTAGATAATTAATACTTCACAATGTAATTTGAGATCTTATTATGCTAGGCTCCCTTCATTTCTACTTATCGTACCTATAATTTTCATTGAAATTCACAGCTTTTGAATCATTTGAATCCAACTATTATTTTGTCTAATTATATGAATATGCCCTTGATAATTTGGTATGGTAATAAATTGATAGATAATTTTAGATAATATCATCACTTTTATTATAATTTAAGTCTAATTGTTTTTCTGTAAACATTATCTTTTAGTTGAATTTTAATAAATTTTACTCTTACATAATATATGGATTTTATCATTATGTTTAAAAAAATTTCTGTTTTAAGGTTTTCATTCCTTTTTTTAACCACTTTTAACTTAAATGAGTACTGCATTTTGTCCAAGGATTTTCTGATTCTATTTCTATAACTGTGGGTTTTGTTATCAGTACATGTGTTTAGTTCCCCTTGTATTGGGTCATCCTTGCATTCTTAGTATAAATTTAGCATATTTTTGCATATATTTTGAAGCCTTTTTAAAATTTTATTTTAATTTTTTTGCATTAATTTTATTCTTTTTGTGATATCGGTCTATAGTTCTTTTCCTTTGCTTTATTCCTTCCTTATTTAACAAAATATTTTTTCCTCACAAAAGGAATTTGATAAACTCTTATTTTCTTGTCTTTAAGGACAGTCTATGTAGCAGAGGTAACATTTTCTTTTAAAATATTTGGTGGGGAGAGACTTGCATGAACTGATGCAGAGTGAAATCAGCAGAACCAGGAGAACATTATACACAGCAACAAGACTATACGATGATCAATTTTAATGGACATGGTTCTCTTCAACAATGATGTGATTCAAACCAGTTGTTCAGCGATGAAGATAGTCATATACATCCAGAGAGAGGCCTGTGGGAACTGAGAGTGAACCACAACACAGCATTTTAAAGCTTTCTGTGAATATTTCCATGCATTTTGTTTTCCTTCTTAGGTTGTTTTTTCTTCTTCTCTTTCTAGATCTGATGTTTCTTGTGCAGTAAGATAACTGTATAGATATGTATAAAAAATAAAATAAAATATTTGGCGGGAGTAGTGGGGGGAATGAGGAGGAGAAGGGCAAAAGGCAAGGATTCACCTGAGCTCTGCACAATTCCCCTTCAAACAACTTTAAATAATACTTCAAAATGAATTTGAAGTGGTAGAACCCACAAAAGGATTGGATGAAAAAATTTTCCACCCACTTCAAGACAACTTAGAAGGAAGCAAGAAAGCTCTGTTGCACCCAGGGTAAGAGTGGAGAGTTGGAGTGGATAATCTAGTGCAGGCCATACCACAGCAAACCAAGAAACAGGGCTTAGAGGCAAGTGAATGAATAATGACAACAGCAGCGTCTGGAGTTTTCAGCCCATAGGTGGTAAGGAGGTTAGACAACTGGTCAGATGGAGAATACAAGGGTCTCTTTGCTGGCACTGGGTGCAGGACTCTGTTGCATTGCCTATACACAGATCCAGTCACATCCTGAGTGACAGCCCCAGGACAAGGAAGAACACTAGCACACCAGAGCTTACAACCACAAGGAAGGGGGGACCTTGATCAGAGTTATGGATGGAAAAGAATGTGGTTGCTCACAGACTAGAGGAGAGGCAGGAAAGCAGTGACTACTCCCCTCATTAGATTGTACTGAAACTGAAAGTTTACAATCCCACCCTACCCCTCCCACTCCCACCCCAGAACTATTTCTGTGAATAACAGTAAGAAAGGCCTGAAACTGGGGACAATGTGAGTCTTTCTTTAACATAGAGTTAAAAGGGGCAGCTAAGTGGTGCAGTGGATAGAGCACCAGCCCTGAAGTCAGAACTACCTGAGTTAGACACTTAATACTTTCTAGTTGTGTAACCTTGGGCAAGTTACTTAACCCCAACTGCCTCAGCAAAAAAACAAAAACAAAAGCAAAAACAAAAACAAAACATAAAGTTAAAAGTCAAGAAATGGATTGGAAAAAAAAAAGAGCAAACAACCAAAAAAGAACCATAGTGACAGGGAAGATCAAAACACAAGTTCTAAAGAAGATAACAAAGTAAAATTATTAAACCAAAGCCACAAAAAAATGTGAATTAGTCTCAGGCACACACACACAAAAGAATTCCTGGAGGATGGGAAGGGGGGAGAGAGAAAGAGTTTAAAAATCAAATAAAAGAGGTAAGGGGGGAAATGGGAAAAGAAATAAGAAAATCATGACAAAAGAGTCAATGGCTTAGTAAAGGAGGCACAAAAATACTGAAGAAAATAATAACTTAAAAAACAGGACAGGCCAAATGGAAAAGGATATACAAAAATTCACTGAAGAAAACAACTCCTTAAAAAGTTAAATTGACCAAGTGGAAAAAGAGATACAAAAGCTCAACAAAAGAAAATAATTCCTTAAAAATTAGAATTGGGCAAGTAGAAGCTAATGACTCCATGAAACATCAAGAAACAATCAAACAAAAATTTAAAAAAATATAAGAGAAAATGTAAAATATCTCATTGGAATAGTAACTGATCTGGAAATTAGATCCAGGATAGATAATTTAAGAATAATTGCACTATGATCCAAAAAAGAGCCAAGACATCATCTTTCAAGAAATTATCAAATAAAACTATCCTGATATCACAGAAGCAGAGGGTAAAATACAAATTGAAAGAATTTAATGATCACCTCCTGAAATAGATACCAAAATGAATATTAGATTCAAATTCCAGAGCTTCAAGGTCAAGAAGAAAATATTGTAAGCAGCCAATAATTTAAATATCACTGAGTCACAGTCAGGATAACCCAAAAGCAGCTCCAAGATGAAAGGATCAGAGAAGACTTGGAATATAATATTCCCAAGGGCAAACGAACTAAGTATATAACCAAATCATCTATACAGCAAAACTGAATACAGTTCTTCGGTGGTGGTGGTGGTGGGGGAGATAGATATTTAATGAAATAGAGGACTTGCGAGCATTCCTAATGAAAACAACAGAGTTGAATAGAAAATCTGACATTTAAACAAAAGACTCAAGAGAAGTCTAAAAGGTAAACTGGAAAGAAAAATCATAAGGACCTCAAGAAGTTTAAACTGTTTACTTTCCTTCAAGGAAAGGTGATTATTTATAATTCCTAGGGACATTCTCACTATTAGAGCAGCTAGAAGGAATATACATAGAGGACATAGGTATGAAATGAATATGAAGAAATGATATCTAAAAATTTTTAAAATTAAATTAAGAGGTAAGAAAGATTAATGTACTGGGGAAAGGGAAAAGAAAAGGTAAAATGAGGTAAATTATCTGATATAAAATAAGTGCAAAAGAGCTTTTACAGTGAAAAGGAAGATTAAGGAAATGAGGGAGTGTTTGACCTTACTCTCATCAGAACTGGCTCAAAAAGGGAATATCAGACATGATCAGTGTGATATAGAAATCTATCTTACCACAAGAAAAGAGGAAAGGAAAGGAATGAGAGAAGGGATGGAGGAACTAATAAATGAAAGGATGGATTGGGAAAGATGATGTTGGAAAAAAATGCTTTTGATGATGGACAGCATGAAAGGAGACAGAGTGAGCATGATAAACAGTAGGAAAATAGGATGGAGGAAAAAATGCGCAATTACCAATCATAACTGTAAAAATAACTGTATAACAAGTTTCACTTGAAAAAGGCCTCATTTCTCACTTAGTAAAGAATTAAGTAAAATTTTTTAAAATAAGGGCTATCTCTAATTGATAAATAATTAAAGAATATGAACAGGCAGTGTTCAGATGAAGTATTTTTTTAATTAAAACTTTTTATTTGCAAAACATATGTATGGGTAATTCTTCAACATTAACCCTTACAAAGCTTTCTGTTACAAATTTCCCCCCCCTACTCCCCACCCCTCCCCTAGATGGCAGGATATACACTACATGTTAATTATGTTAAAATACTTGACAAATAGAATATATGTATACATATTTCCACACTTATCATTTTTGTGCAAGAGAAATAGTATCTACAAGAAAGAAAAATCAGAGAAAGGAAATACAATGCAAGCAAACATCAATCGAGAGCTTGAAAATGATATGTTGTAGTCCACATTTCACATCCTTCTCTTTGGGTGTATATGGCTTTCTTCACTGAACAATTGGAAGTGGTTTGAAACATTTCATTGTTGAAGAGAGCCATGTCCATCAGAATTGATCATCAGATGAAGTATTTAAAACATTTTACATACGCATGGAAAAAGTGTTCTAAATCATTATTGATTAGGGAAATATAAAGTAACTTTAAGGTAACACTACATTTCTATCATATTGGCTAATATGACAGGAAGAGAAAATTACAAATCATAGAAGGAATATGGGAAAATTGGTATGCTTAAGAACTGTTTTTGGATTTATGAACTGATTTAACCATACTGGAGAGTAATTTGAAATTGTGGCCAAAGGACTATAAAACCAAACACCCTTTGACCCAGCAATACCTCTACTAGGCCTGTATCCAAAGAGATTCAAAACAAAAAAACAAAGAAGGACTTCTATGTATAAAAATATTTCTAGCAGCTCTTTTAGTAGTTACAAAATTGAAGAGATGTCCATCACTTGGGGAATAACTAAACAAGTTATGGTATATGATTGTGATAGAATACTATTGTATTATAAGTACTGAAAAACAGATTCTCAGAAAAATCTGAAAAAAAACTTAAATGAACTGATGCAAAGTGAAATGAACAGAACCAAGAGAATATTGTACACAGTTACAACAATATTGTATGCTGATCAACTGTGAATGACTTAGTTATATTTTAATACAATATGATTCCAAAGGACTTATTATGAAAAATGCTGCTCATGTACCAAAGATGAACTTATGGAATCTGAAGATAGATTGAAGCATACTTTTTTCTTTTTCTTTTTTTGCTTGTTTAGTTTTTTTGAGGGGGAGAGGGTATTTTCTTTCACAATTTGACTAACTTGGAAATGTATTTTGCATGACTTCACATGTACAACCTACATCAAATTATTTGTCTTCTCAATGAGGGGGGAGAGAAGAGAAGGAGGGAGAAAATTTAAAACTCAAAATTTTAAACAAGCATAATTTAGAAACTATTTTTACATGTAACTGGGGTAAATTAAATTAAAAAGAAAAAGATTTTATAACATTCTCTTGAAAGTCTATCAGCATTAGTATTAGGGTTTTCCTTCCCCTCTTCTTGTACTTTATTTGTGGCTTACTAGATTTTGATTCCTAAGAATGAGTTGATTATGGTTCATTTTCTATTTTGGGGGATATTTTATATTTTTAAAGATGTTTACTCATTTCCTTCACATTTTATTTCTTGCTGGCATATTTGAGAATAGTAATTTGCTTTACATCTAATCTATTCTTTATGAACTTGCCCACTTCATTAAAAAAAATTGGCAAGCTAACTGATCTCTTTCCCTCTCTCTAAATTAGTTGAGTTTATCTTTTTTTAAAGATGTTTGTGTTTTGTTTATTTAGTAAATTATATTTTATTTGTTTGATTTTTAAAAATTTCTTTCTTTTGAGGATAAACAATCTATTAATTTTTTCAATGTGTTCTCATCAATTCTCTTCCTATAATGCTAAAATGTGTTTTCAGATATATAGCTATCTTAGGGACAGTCTAATACTCTGTTCACTATCCACTGAAGATGCTGTGGTTGGTAAGCCTCTTTTCTGTATTGGAAGATCCAAGTTTTTAGTTAAAACCATCATCCACTGAGAAATGAAAGGGTTAGTAAAACTTTTCCTCAATGGTAGAGAGCTACAATACTTTTTAGGTAGCTCTTTTAAATTCCTATGGGTTATAAATATATTTTGACTGAAATGCTATCTTAAGAAAATAGCTCTTTCCCTTTCAGAGTAAGGATACAACTCTCTCAGTCAACTCTTTTAATCAATGGCTATGAGGTACTTCCCATCAGCAAAGTTATACCAAAAGGTAGCAGAACCCCGGTTTAAAATCATGTCTTTTCTTTGAACTATATATTCCTCTGATTTCCTCAGTTCGATTTTCATCTGACTTGTGTTCAGAAACTCATTTTTCTATGGGTCCATGAATAAGACAGTTGACCCAGACATTATAATTACAATAATAAGTCATTTGCAAAGGGCTTTATGGATTATAAGACTCTTTCCTTACAACTACCCAGCAAAGTCACTTGTGCAAGTGTAATTATCTCAGTTATGGTGGGGTCTAGACCTGCTATTTCATTAAGTTTTAGAAACTCTTGATATGGAAACCTTCTCTACCAATTCAGATTAGCAATTTATCCTCAATAAACTTATAGGTGTGCGACTTTGCATAATCACATAGCTAATATATTTAAGCAATAGGACTTGAACCCAATTCTTTCTGACTCCAAAATCAATCTACTACCCACTAAATTATGTTGTTTCCCATTCCCATTGTAGATTTTTATCAGACTTATGGTTTCATCAGTGTAGGGAATTCTGGGTAAGGAACTTATTCTAGCCATGCATATTGGACTCTTTTGTCAAGAAAGTCACCTGGAATATTGAAAGGGAAAGTTACCTGTTTAGGATTACATAGCTAATATGCATTCTAGGAAAGATTTGAATCTGTTTTTCTGGTTCTGTGGCCAATTGTCTATCCACTCCATTATGATGCCTCTTCATCCTTACAGATGAATAAAATGAGGGTCAGAGAGGGGAAATGATTTGTCCATGGTTGTATGGCTGTATGTGTGCAAGATTCAAATATCTTTAATGCATACTTTTTTTTTTTAATTGTGGAGCCAAGATTGGAATATAGTTCTCTTGACTTCCAATTTAGTATTCTTGATCTTTCCATACTCTGATTGGTGATTTCTCCCTGGTGATGAAGGGAAACAATAATTATTTTAGACTTCTATATGACGGTTTGGGTCATTCTAGAAGCATTATAGTATAGTACTGAAAAAATTCCTGCATTTCTTTGAGGATTCAGATAGTAGATTAGACGCTGGGGAGAGTGGAATCCATTGTGCTACATGGTCTGCTAGTGATTAAATGATGCAAATTACATATCTGAATTCATTCATTTCCTGAAAGATCAGGCCCCATTTCTTTCCCCCTTTTTTGTTAATCCTATTGTCAGACTACTCAGCAGTATGCAAAACTTTGACTGGCGGACCTCATTTTGTTTTCAATAAAAGATAACATAAGAGATCATTAGAGTAACCATGTCAGATTAAATGTATTTTCTTGTACTAAAGTCAAGTCCCTTCAGGAACTATTGCAATTTACTTTGTCTCACTAAGAACAATATTTTCCCAGGAGACCTCAACACAAAGGGCCATTACAAAACATAATTCATATTTTATATTTCAGCAGCGTTCAGCACAAATTACAAATGGAGGTTTTAGTGCAGTATTTATGCTCTGTTACCAACAAGATATGTATAAGTAATATAGGCCCCATAGCTCTTAGCTCTCTGCTTGTTACTGGTGCACTTAACCCCTGCAATTAAACACCAAAAAAGTCACGACTCTTCTATGCAAGCTGAAATGTGCAGGACGCACAAATCATTTATTCTTTTACTTATTTGGTCCATGGTAGAACTAAAGAGTGGAATAAATATAAAGTTAAGATAAATTAATATACTTATTACCTCAAACTGAACCAAATTGTGGTAATTTTGATTTGTACTTCCTATGGAAAATGGGGTGCTAAGCAAATTCTTTTGCCCTCTTTTTGTTGGCTGTATGAGTTGAGAAAAGGAGAAAGATGAATGAGCAAGACTTGATAATTAATACCATAGGCAATTAGGGAAAGAAAAGTTTCAAGGATGACTGAACTGACAATCCTGGGTGACTGGAAGAATGGGAGAGTAGTGCCCATGAGAGAAAGAAGGAAGTTTAGGAAATTTAGGTGGGAAGGTGGGAAGTCTTCATTTAAGAGTACATCTTTTATTTAAAATGCTCATAAGATGTCCAGGAAGAAATAACTAGTAAACATAATATGCAATTGGTATGTACAAGAGAAACTAGGTCTCAATATATAGATTTCTGATAATACTTGAATCCATGGTTGTGATATCCCTAAGAAACTATAAAAAGAGAGAGAGAGAGGAGATTCCATTACAGAGCCTGAGTGCCACCAAAATGATTTTCCTAAAGCACAGATCTGATCTTGTCACCCTCATCCCCAACTACTGCTATCAATACATATACACTCATAAACTCCAATGACTCCCTATCACCTCCTGGATCAAATACAAATCCTCTGGATTTCAAAGCTCTTCATAATTGGGAGCCTTTTAGGCCTCCACCTTTTTAGTCTTCTTCAATACACCTTTCTCCCTGCCATGAATTCTTTCTGTCGGCGACATGGAACTTCTTACTGTTCCATTTCATCATGCAGCTTGAGGCATTTTCTCTGGCTGTCCCCCATGCATGGAATTCTCTCCCTGCTCATCTCTGCCTCCTGGCTTCTCTGGCTTCTTTCAAGTCCCAAGTAAAATCCCACTAATCCTATTCTAACCTCTCTGTTGACTTCTAATGTCACACCCCTTACCTTTCAGACATCTCAAATTGGTTGTTCAGTAGATATATTAAACTCAACATGTCCCAAATTGAATTCATTTTCTTTACCTCAGATTCCCTCCACCTTCTATCTTCCCTATTACTGGAAAAAGCAGTACCATGCTCTCAGATCCTCAACCTCACAACCTAGGAGCCATCCTTAACTCCTTACTATCTTTCACCTTGAATAATCAATCTGTTGCCAAAGCTTGTCAATTTCACCTTTGAAATATCTCTCAAGTAAGCTACCTTCTCTCCTCTGATACTTCCACCGTTGGTACTGATCCATATCACTTTAAGGCCAAAGTATTGCAATAGCCTATTGGTGGGTCTGCCTACCTTATCTCTCCTCACTCCAATCGATTTTCTATTTATCCAGCAAAGTGATTTTCCTAAACCATAGGTCCAACCACATTAACCACCTAAATTAGTAAATTCTATTGGTTCCTCTATAAACTTCAGGATAAAATGCAAAATTCTGTTTAGTATTCAAAGCCCTTCATCACATAATTCCTTCTTACTATTTCAACTTTCTTACACCTTACTCCTTGCCACATACTCCTCAAGTCAGTGACTCTGGTCTCCTATCTGTTCCACAAAGATACTCTCAACTCCCAACTCAGGGATTTTCTCTGTCATTTCTGGAGGGATCACTCTCCCCATCTCCATTTTCTGACTTTCCTGGCTTCCTTCAAGCTTTAATAAAATCCCCTTTCCTTTGGGAAGCCATTCTCAACTCCTCTTAATTCAAATGCTTTCCCTCTGTTAATTATTTCCAATTTGTCATAAATAGAGCATATACATTTAGAGTATACACATATACATAGAGATAGATGTAACTTGTTTGTACATATCCATTTGCTTGTTCTTTCCCACATTAAATTGTGACCTCCTTGAGGGAAGAAATCTTTTGCTTCTTTTTTTATCCTGAGATATTATCACAGTGCCTGGTACACAGTAAGTACTTAATAAATGTATATTAGTTTACTGGCCTACAGGAAGACTTTCCTAATCCATATTAATTGTAGTACCTTCTCCATTATTTCCTGCTTATCCCTTTTATAATTATTTTTGTACATGTTTGTCAGTTTTCATCTTGATTCAATTGTGAGTTCCTTAAGGGCAGAAGCTATCTTTAACCTCTTTTTGTATGCCCAGGAAATTGCCTAGTACATAGTGAGTATCTAATAAGTGCTTATTGACTGACTGACTGATTAGCTATGGCTGATGAGAAAATGGAAAAGACTGAGCAATCAGACTCAGAGAAGAACCAAGAGAACAGAGCTGAGGAATTGTATTTGACTATCTCAGCATGGCAGAGAATGTAATGAGGATGAGGATTGAAAAAAGTCATTGGATTCAACAGTTAAGAAATCTTTTATAACTCCCCAAAGAGCAGTTTCTATCTAGTGATGGGGTCAGAAGCCAGACTATAAGAGGTTTAATAGTGAGTCAGTGGTAAAGAAGTATAGTCCATGAATGTAAATGATTCTTTTTAGTTCGGCTTTCCTATGTTCCCTACATATATCTCCAAAATCCTCTACTTGGTAAATTTTTCTAAAAATTTCCTTTTCTCCTTTTAAACAACTCTATGAATATAGTACTCTATGCACAAATTCTCCAGTCCCAAGGGAATCTTAATTCTCTCCAATAATGCAGATTGCAATGTATTTATAAATATATATAAGTATATATGGAGAGAGGACTAAGCCCCAGGGAGTATAAATGATCTTCCCATGATTCCACAGCTGGCAGTATCCGAAGCACAATTTGATGAAGACTGTTGTTGAGTCATTTCAGTTGTATCCAACATTTTGTTGATCTCATTTGGGATTTTCTTGGCAAATATATGGCCCAAGGCTCTATTCACTGTGCCACCTAGCTGTCCTTTTCAAGAGGTATATTAAAGCAGTAACCAGTGTTCAGTCTTGGCAGAAGAGAAAGAAAAATCTGAAAATCTCTAAAACTTTTGGAAGGATGTGGTTACAACCATATTTGTTCCTTATTCCCTTTTTTCTCTCTTCCCCTGTCCCTTTGTAAATCCTTGATGAATGTGCTCATCCTTCAAAATCCACGTTCCTGGAATTCTAAGCATCAGGAGAAGAAAAGACAAAACCATATTGAAGCTTCCACATCCAGACAATGTACTGAGATACCCCTTCTTAACAGCTGCATAAGGTCTTAATGACTTAATGAGTATCTCCCAGGAATATTTGCATTTTAAAAGAGAATCCCAGAGAAGGCAATGCTTTATAAAAGGAAATGGATTGAAAATAATGGAATTTTCGGCATCAGCAGTTGGCCAAAGGGAAAGATATTTTGAAGTAAAAGGTTTTGCAATGTGCCTCAGATAACACTATCAAGGCAATTCACCACTGTGTAAGGTCAGCTCAGAGCTGTATTACCATTTCAGAATGGAACATGCTGACTAGCACAGGGTCTCTAACCGCACTCTCTCCTTCCTAACACAAAGAAAGGGATGTTGGTCAATAAAGCTAATGGTTAATAACAACACATTCAGAGAATAGGACAATTTCCTGGTTTATCAGTCCACATGTTAGAATATACACATTTAGCACAATGTTTTATACATATTAGGGACTCACTGGATAGTTAATCTTGGAAATCGTGGTAGAATAATAGCAAGAATGTTGCATTTAAGAGTCAGGAGACCTGGGTTCCTATCCTGATACTGACACTAAGCATGAGCAAACCATTTACTTGCTTTCAGTAAGTATCAGTTCCCTCATCTTTGAAAGAATAGTCATACCTGCACAGAGATGTTATAAAGAAAGTACTTTGTAAAAGTAGAATGCATTCCCTCTTCAATTCTATTGCCAAGAACTTTGTCTTCTTTCAAGATTCAGCTCAGTTCTACTTTACTTTTTCTGATTCTACTTCTTTTCCGTCCAACACTTAGGGCTCTCTGTCTCTGTCTCTCTGTCTCTGTCTTTGTCTCTCTCTCTCTCTCACACTCTCTGTCTGTCTCTTTCTGTCTCTCTCTCTCTCTTTCTCTCTCTCTCTGTCTCTGGCTCTGTGTGTGTGTGTGTCTCTTTGTATGTCTCTCTCCTGTTTCCCCCTCTTTTTCTAGTTATCTTTGTTTGTTTCTGTCTGTTTCTCTGTTTCTACTTCTCTGTCTCTATCTCTCTATATCTCTCTGTGTATCTCTTTTTGTCTTTGTCTCTATTTCTGTCTCTCTCTGTGTGACTTTCTTTGTCTCTCTCTGTCTTTGTCTCTCTCTCCCTCTCTTTCTGTGTCTCCCCTCACTTCTCCCTCTCTTCTATTTCTATCTCTGTTTCTCTGTGTGTCTCATTCTCTATCTCTGTCTTTCCTGGTTTTGCTACTTACAACTTTTGTGACTCTGGATAAGTAATTTTTCCTAAGTTTCCTTACCTATAAAATGATTTAAATTAAATGATATCTAAGGTCCCTTCCTATTCTAAATATGATTGTGTTTATTGTTCTTATTAAATAAATATGTCACATTTGTCCAAATATAGACAGCACTAAAACCTAGAAAAAAGTGATTGTGAATAATTAGAATCATCTTTCATTTGCCATTAGCTGTTTTGCATGGTTTCTATGCCACTGACTTCCCCCAAGATAAACCTGAAATCTCATCATTTTGGCAAAAGATTCAGTTTTGATATTCAATACCTCCTCAGCATTCAGTTGCCTCTGCCTTCTGATTGGAGAGCTGGAGGGCAGAGCAATGAATTCTTCCTAATGCCTTCCCAAATAGAAGGCTCAAACTTTCCAAAGCTATTTTGTTTGATTTTGTTTGGGGAGAAAAATCTCTTTTCTGAATTCATGTGGTAGACAATCACTCCTGATATATTTACCATAATATAGTTAATTATATAGGTTAAAAACCTGAGTTTGGGGGCAGCTAGGTGACATAGTGGATACAGTACTAGCCCTGAAGTCAGGAGGACCTGAGTTCAAATGTGATCTCAGACACTTAACATTCCCTAGCTGTGTGACCCTGGGCAAGTCACTTAACCTCAATTGCCTCAGGGGGAAAAAAACCCCTGGCTTTTATTATTATGCTCAAGTATAGATTCAAGCCTCAGAGAAAACAAATCCGAATAATTATTAGGATTTTAACAAGATCCTTTATAGACAAAATTACATAAGAGTGACAGAAATATTTTTTTCTCTGTACTGCAATCTTGTACATAAGGCCATAAAAGTCAAAGAGAAGACAGATTAATAATCCCATGTTTCCTTCAGTGTTATAAAAGTTGAACAAATTTACTTTAACAGAGTCATAATCTCACAACTAATGAACCTAGTTAAATGGACTATATGTATATATATATATGTATATATATATAAATTAAATCCATCTAAAGGATTTACAAATAAGGTGGTTGAGGGGTATATTTACACATAGCAAAGTAGTTGACAATTGATTCTTCCTCTAGTTTCAAAGAATCTTTAATGTCTTAAGCAAAATCTTTTATTGCATGAGACAGGTTTTATCAGATGAGGTTAATATTTGCAAAAGATAGGCTTTCAGAAAAGTTCAGAAAAAATGATTCTGGGCCCCAAATAACAAAAATTAATAAAAGGAAATTTAAAATATTTCCATTACAATTCAAACTCTATAAACATCATGCTCCCTTATTAGATACCCTCTGATCAACTTTGTCAACTTCTTTTTGTGTATTATTTTGTGTATTATAAAATGGAGAGACTTTACATGAACTAATGCTAAGTAAAGTGAGCAGAACCAGATCATTGTACATGGGCAACAGCAAGATTATATGATGATCAGTTCTGACAGAGGTGGCTTTTTTCAAAAATGAGATGATTCAGAGGTAGTTCCAATGGTCTTGTGATGAAGAGAGCCATCTGCATCCAGAGAGAGGACTGTGGGAACTAAGTATGGATCACAATATAGTATTTTCTCTCTTTTTGTTGTTTGCTTGCATTTTGTTTTCTTTCTCATTTTTTTCCTTTGTGATCTGATTTTTCTTGTGCAGCATGATAATTGTGGAAATATGTTTAGAAGAATTGCATATGTTTAACATATATTGGATTTCTTATCATTTAGGGGAGGGGGTAAGGGAAGGGAAGGAGAAAACACAAGATTTTGCAAGGGTGAATGTTGAAAATTATCCATGCATATGTTTTGAAAATAAAAATCTTTAATTAAAAAATATTCTTTAGAATTAAAAAAAAAGTAGAAAGGACTAGATTTGGGTATTTGGATATCTGGATGCAACTCTTTCTGTAAAAGTCCCACCAGTGTGCACTAGGGGCTTCAGGGATTTAAAAATATATAGATTTTATTTTACCTATTTTTTCTCCCAGTTCTATATCCTATGATGCATTGAGAATAAAGTTTCTCTAGCTTTAAAAAAAATAAAAAAGGCCAAGTTTTCAATGCTTAATTCTAGTGCCCAGGTCTTAATTCTTTGTCCTTATCATATGTCTATCACACAAGTGACCTATCAGAAATGAAAGCACTGGAAAGCCAAAAACACTGTTTGATTACTGACACTCATTTTATAGGAAATCAGAAAAGTCTAGATTTGTGACTTGACTAAAATGTGATTAACAGAAGGCAAGATGAGATAAGTTTTCTCCTTTTAATGTAAGTCAAGAAGGAATGAAGAATATCCAGGAAATATGGTGCAGTAGAAAGTAGAGGTAATAAAACTATATTATATCAGACATAGTCTGTCTTTTATCTCTATTTTATGCATATATGCATAAGTTTGTATGGGACAGCACCGACCCCTATCCAAATTGAATTAGAGATTCTCAAGGTAGAAAAGCAAAAAGAATTACAATCTTAAGAGAAAGGGCAGACTCCCAACAGACAATATGTTGTTAGTAGAGCCCTGCAAAGTATATACTGCTGAGAGTGGATTATATAGTTCTAGCATAGAATTCCCACCCCTTTCTGACCTTTTCTCCCATTGGCTGGGGAGTCCGGGATCACACTCTAAATTTGATAATCTATCCAGAAACTAAGAATAAGGAGGTTAATTGCCTAAAATAAACTAACACAACTTGTTATTGCAAAGCTTCAAGTTATAACTAGGGCATAGGTCAGGATCACATTGTTATGAGGGATCTTCACTCAATTTATCCCATTCAAGTTGTTATTTTCTCTTTTATACTAAAGTGTCTCTATTTAGTCTTTTAGACCAAAATTTAGCAAATATGAATGTGAAGTACTGAAAAAAAACACTGAAATAAGTTTTTAGATTTTAGTCCCAATTACTCTATTAATCAATTACTTGTGTGATTTTAGAGACATTTCATAGAGCATTACAGAATCTCTGAGCAGAAGAGACATCCAAAGCCACCTCATCCAGCCCATTGCAATACCATAGTCAGTTAACATTTATTAAACACTGATTTTGTGCTAGTCACTGTACTAAGTTCTGGGAACTCAAATTAAAAAAAAAGAAAGATACTTCCTGCCCTCTAAAAACTTACAATCTAATGAAGAAAGATTATACATAAAAGGAAGCTGAAAGGAAGGGGGGGGTTGTTCAAGGATACCCTACATGGAGATATGACATTTGTGGAATTGAAATTAAGCAGAGCAGTTGATGGCAAATGAAATTAGTAGTCAATCAGCTTTTGCTTGAGCACCTTACATACTGGAAAACCCACTACTGCCAAAGGCAGTGCACTTCATTTTTGTATAGCTCAATTACTAGGAAGCATTTTTATGCTTCTTATTTCTATCCTTGTCATTGTCTGTGCTATACATTTCTTCTAAAATTAAAGATCAGGTCTACTAGATCTCTCCTGAGTGGCAGACACATCACAATGAATTTTTATGATATTTCTACCTAGACATCCCACTGCTATATCAAACATTTACCGCAAGGTTATACATAAGGAAGTTGCAGACAAATGAGCAGTAGTTCATAGATTCTTCTTCCAGAAACAAATAAGGGAATTGGGAGAATTTATTTCCTCAGTCACTTAAAGGCAACAAGAAGCATTTCATGGGATGCCTGGTCATCATGGCTTGGAGTGTTAGTAAGAAAAAAATTCATTCATAAGTATTATTAAAAAAAAAAAAAGAATGGGGGCAACTGGGTGGCGCAGTGGATAGAGCGCCAGCCCTAAGGACCTGAGTTCAAATCTGACCTCAGACACTTAACACTTCCTAGCTGTATGACCCTGGGCAAGTCATTTAACCTCAACTGCCTCAGGAAAAAAAAGAATGTCATTAAAATAATTGAAAATGGACCAATATCTTTTTCAGAAACTAAAGAGATATAGAGGTTATATGAAGATCTTGAAAAGATCTTAAAAGTCAAGACAATATTTATACTGATACTCAATGACTTCAAGGTGAAAGAAGACATAAGGAAAAGTGTTGAAATGTATGTTGTAAATGGATATAAACAGTTGTCAAAAAAGAATTATAAACTACTGGCAACTTTGTAAAAGAATGGCCCAAGTAATCAATAAGAGAAATGTAAATCAAACAAACTTCATTCCTTGCAAATTGGTAAAGATAACAAAAGATGAGAATAGTCAGTATTGGAAAGCTAGGTGGAGCCATCGTATTAGAATGCTGGGCCTGGAGTCTGGAAGACTCATCTTTATGAGTTCAAATCTGACACTAGACACTTAATAGCTGTCTGACCTTAAACAATTTACTTAATCCTGTTTGTCTCAGTTTCCTCATCTATAAAATGAACTGGAAAAAGAAATGGCAAACTATTCCAGTATCTTTGCCAAGAAAAACCCCAAATGGGGTTGTGAAAAGTTGGATATGACTGAGAAATAACTGAACAACAACAGTCAATAATAGAGTGGTTGTGGAAAGATAGACATATTAGTTATTATTGATGGAGCTGCAAATCAGTACAGCCATTTTGGAAAGCGATTGGGAACATGCAAGTAAAGTGACAAAAAATGAACATATCTTTTTTGGTAAGAAAAAAAAGTTTCCATATACAACAAAATATTTATAGCAGAGAAAAAAACTGGAAACAAAGTAGGTGGCCATCCATTTGGGAATGGCTAAACAAACTGTAGTACATGAATATAATGAAAAATCGCTGCTTTGGCTATTGTTGAGTTGTTGCAGTTATGTCTGCCTCTCATGATGTTATTTGAAGTTTTCTTGGCAGAGATATAAGAACAGTTCTTCTCCAGCTCATCTTACAGATGAAGAGACTGAGTCAACAGGGTTAAATAACCTGCCCAGGATCACATAATAGTAAGTGTCTGAGGCCAGATTTGAATTCAGGAAGATCAATCTTCTTAACTCCAGGGATGGCACTTTATCCACTGTATCACCTCTCTGCCCCAATAAAACATGACTATACTGTAAGAAAGGATAAGCATGAAAAGATCTGCATGAACCAGCATAGAGTGAAGCAGAGGTAAGAAAACAGTAAACAAATAGTGAAGGGACAAACACACAGAAATTAAAAGTTAATGTTGCAAAATTACAAAGAGCAAGCATCATTCTGAAGAAGAACTATGTGAAGTCACCCCCCCCCCATGGTAGCCCTTTGCAGAAGTAATGGCACATTGCACATATTTTCAGAATTTTTTTAGATATTGATGTTATATTTTTTTCATTTTTTAACTTTTTTGTTTTAAAATATTTATTATGTGGGATGACTCTTTGGCAGAGAGAAAGATCAGGATACTGGGAAAAATTATAAGGATACAAAAAAGATCACAACAAAGGCATATTTTAAAAAGAAAAATGTATTATAAAATATTGAACTAAATTGATAAATCAAAGAATCACCAAATTTAGAGTTGGAATGGATCTCAGGGAACATCTAGTCCAACCACACAAGGAAGGAATTCTCTCCATAACATGTCTCAGTGAGTAATCCAGTCTCTGACCAAGGATCTCCAAGGAGGAAGAACCCATCACCCATCAAGGCAGCTCATTCCCCTTTTAGACAATCCTAATAGTTAGACATTCCTTCTTAATATTAAACATGAATGTGCTTCATTGCAATTTCCATTCATTGCTCCCAATTCTGCCTTCTGAGGCCAAAGAGAGCAAATCTCATCCCTCACCCCAAATGACAGCCTTCAGATACCTGAAGACAAGTGTCATGTTCCTGTGGCTCTGTTCTTCTCCAAAAGGAAGGAAGGAAAAAAGGAAGGAAGGAAAGAAGGAAGTAAAGAAGGAAAAAAGGGAGGGAGGAAGGAAGGAAAAAAGGGAGGGAGGGAGGAAGGAAGGGAGGGAGGAAAGGAGGAAGGAAGGAAGGAAGGAAAGAAGGAAGGAAGGAAGGAAGGATGGAAGGATGGAAGGAAGGAAGAGAGGGAGGAAGGAAGGGAGGAAGGGAGGGAGGGAGGAAGGAAGGGAGGAAGGGAGGGAGGGAGGAAGAAAGGAAGGAAGGAAAGAAAGAAGGAAGGAAAGAAGAGAGGGAGAGAGAGAGAGGAAGGAATTGGGGAGGGAGAGACAGAGACAGAGACAGAGACAGAGACAGAGAGTGCTAATTGTATCAACTGAAAACAAAAACAAAAACACACCACTTTACTAGCATGGGAGTTATTCCAAATCAGCTATCTAATTTCATTTAGATCATTGACCAAAACTAAAATCAAATTAAAAGAAAGGATAAAATTGAGGACAGAACACTGTGAGATGATATAAATTGCCTTAATTTCACTTCTACTGATTTTCCTTTTTATCAGTTCCTGTCTGATAAGTACACTGAATTTTTCATTTTCATCATTTCTTATAATACAATAAAATTCCCTATATACAGTAATGTGTTTAGTCCTTCCTTAACTGGTGGACATTCATATTGTTTCTAGTCCTTTGCTACTATAAGAAATGCTGCTATAAGTATTTTTGCATATGAGAAGTTTCTATCTTTGACTTCCTTTGGGATACATGGCTAATAATAGTATTAGTAACATGCTCTAGATCAAAGGATATTTACAGTTTAGTGACTTTGAGGACATTATTTCCAGAGGGGTTGGTTCAATTTATAGCCCCACCAATAGTGCATTATTGTCCATGTCTTTCTAAAGCCTTTCTAATATTGGTCATTTTTATTTCCTTTTTTTTTTTGCCAACCTGAAGGGTGTGAGATGCAACTTCAGAACTGTTTTATTTTGCATTTCTCATATTATTAATGATTTGGATCATTCTTTTCTATGATTGTTGACAGACTGCACTTATGTTTTACAAGAGAGTATTCTATTGGGCAGAGGGAATCCCTGGAAAAAGGCAGTGATGTAAAAAAATCAAAGATCATCAATAAAACATTTTTAAAGGCTCTATTGAAGTATTGAATGAGACAGGCCTAAACCAAGAGTTCTAATGAAATCAGCAAGGACCATGTTAAGGATGATTACAAGTGAAGAGGAAACAACCAAGGATTATAGTAGATTGAAACTAGAGCAAGACTGGCAGTTTTCAAGGTACAAGACATATGGAGCACAGTAAAGGGTCATGTTTTAATATGATTTTTGACAAATGTACATACTTTAATGCCTCAAAATTCTATTCTCTATAGCATACATTTTTATTGTGATAAAGCATCATATGGGCCACAGTGACTGTTCAAAGCCATCAATAGACAAAACACATACTGCACACACTTTTAAAACCTTGACTGGAAGGCAAAAACACCTTGTTCAGACTCTGCTGGAAACCTACAAAGCTCAATTAGTACCAGACACCCATCTTATACTCCATTACATGCAGCAACCTAGAAGAAGACATGTATATAAAGCAATGACATTTGCCAACAATATTTAACTTTGGGGACTGAGGAAGGGAATACAGATTTACTGAACATGGATATAAAGTAATGAAGCAAGGAGTGAAGGAACAAGAAAAGGGAATACACCTACCCTAGCCATATGCTACCTAACAGGAAAAGACTTTGGCAGCCTTGATGAAGATAAGCCTCAAACCCTTGGCACGGGGCCACAAGTACAGAAAAAAAAATAAAATAAAACAAAAGATGACAAATGGTGAGATGTCTCAACTATCAATTCAAGGAAACAGTTGAAGCTAACATGGAACATTAGAGTGACCTTACTGACAAATGGAGCTTGCTGAGCTAGAAACCATGTCTTAATAAGAAGGGAAGGCAATTTGATCTAAAGAAAATGCATCATAGTACCCAGTGGAAGTCAGATCAAGCATTGAACCAGAAAAATTTCAAAGGAAATAAAAAACTAAGTGAGATGACCCAACCAAGTGAATGTGGTCTCTTCTTTCTCTAAACCTCCATGCTATTTTGTGAATTTCTGGTGTGTGCTTATATTTTTACTTCTTCTAGAGTTATTTGCAATTTTGTCTTTATCTCCTCCTATGAAATTATAATTGACCAACCAGTTGACAAATACTAAGTGCCTATTATGTTCCAAACACTTTGCTATAAACTTCCTGTTAGGAAGAATTGTGTTTTATTCCTATCTTCCTTGTACTTGGGAATGTAATTCTATATATATTAATTAGAAATATAATTAGTTAAATGAAAGGTACAATCAAAGTTGTACATACTGAGCCTAAATTATTGATACTTTTTCCTGCTGAGAAGATGACCTTATATCTGCCCTCCCCATCTCTATCTCTATGAAGTTTTGTTCCACTTTGTATCTAATTGTGTTATAAAATTTCATCTAAGGGGTTGGGGACTGGAGCAGGTTTCCTAGGCTATTCCCAATCCAACCACGACCTCCATGTTGGGTTAAATAGAAAGTTCTGCAAAAGTAGGATTATTTCATTCTTTATATTTATATCTCTAGCACCTAGCACAGTGCTTGGCACATCAGGCTCAATAAATATATGACTAATTAGGCTTAGAGTCTGATAAGGGTATTGTTTTTGTGAGTAGTCCCACTTAATTGTAGGTTGCTTGAGGTCAGAGACTGGCTTTTGTTTTTTTTTTTATTCCATCATTTAGCACAGTGTCTGGCACAAAGTAAGAGTTCATAAATAAATAAATTCTTAATAAAATAAATGTTTATTGATTGATCAATTGAGTAAGGGTCTATAATTTTAGCTTTGAGCTAATGACGTGTTGGTAATTGTTTAACAAACTGCTCTTCAGCAATTTGGAACTATGCCCAAAAGGCTATCAAACTATGTATACCCTTTGATCCAGCAGTATCTCTACCAGAACTATATCACAAAGAGATCATAAAAAAAGGAAAAGGATCCACATTTACAAAAATGTTTGTAGCAGCCCTTTTGTAGTGTGAAGGAACTGGAAACTGAGTAGATTCCCATCAGATGGGGAATGGCTAAATAAGTTATGGTATATAAATATTATGGAATATTATTGTTCTCTAAGAAATGATTAGCAAGATGATTTCAGAAAGTTCTGGACAGACTTACGTGAAATGATGCTAACTGAAGTGAGTAGAACCAAGAGAACATTATACACAGCAACAAAAAGATTATGTGATGATCAACCCTGATAGACCTGGCTCTTTTCAACAATGAGGTGATTCCAGTCAATTCCAATAGACTTGAGATGGAAAGAGCCATCTGCATCCAAAAAGAGGATTGTAAAGATTGAATGAAGTTCACAACATGTTCTCACCTTTTTTGTTATTGTTTGCTTGTATTTTTGTTTTCTTTGTGCAGCATGATAAATGTGGAAATATATATGTATATACTTATACATATATATATATATATATAAGAATTGTACATGTTTAACATATATTGGATTACTTGCTTCTAGGGAAGGGGGTGGAGGAAAGGGAAAGAGGAAATTTTGGAACACAAGGTTTAGCAAGGATGAATGTTGGAAATTATCTTTGCATATATTTTGAAAATAAAAAGCTATTATTTAAAACAAAACAAAAAATAATCTGCTCTTCAAAAAACAAGACAAAACAGAATTCACCCAAAACATAATATTAAATTTTAATCTGAATCATCAACAACTTTTCCATTACTTTCTTAAACTCAGATTATCAACAAAACAATAAATCTATTCCTGACTCATGGCATTTGCCGATTTCCAAGGCATAAATTCTCACTGAAAAATCTGACAATCAGTTTCCTCCCATCCACAGGCAATTTAAGGTGTCCACACCTCCTTGCCCTACTTTAAAAATCAATCTGAAGGTATGGATTAACAGATGTGTTAGTACAATCCCAGATTTCTCCCCTAATTCTAAATTTTGCCCTAACTTATTTAATTCATTCATTTATTCATTTGCACATAACAAACTTTCATTTAGCATCTACTAAAAAGGATAGAGTCTCTGCCTTTAAGGAAAATGCAATCCATAAAGGGCAAATGAAGCATAAAAACTAAGAGATAAAATCCAAATTCCAACATTCCAAATTCAAAGAGAACCATAAATTGCTATGAAATAAATGATTAAAGAAACCACTTATAAGTGGGTGAATCCAGGAAAGAGAGAGACAGAGACAGGCAGAGGGGAGAGAAAAAAAGAGGGGAGGGAGGGAGAACAACCAACTTTGAGACTTTTGATTAGAAAATATAACGTCCCTATTGTATACATTTCCCTCAAAAATTTCACTTCGGTCTTCTCTAATAACACTGAAATCCCACTGAAGCCTGAGTTGATTTGGCTGGGAGAAGAAGGAATAGAGGGGACAGGAGGTCAGGGGACGATTGAACACAGCAGTTGAATCCTATGGGATTTTGATGTTGCAGACTAGGCCAGCACCCCATTTGTTCAGCATGATGCTAAATTATATTGCAGTTCCAGAACATTAAAATTAAGATACTACAATTATTTTTTTTTCTTTCAATGAAAACTACCACATCATAAAGAATGAGAACTGGGAGTTTAAAATACATTAACATAGAAAAACATTGCTTTGCAACTCTAATTTTTAAAATAAACATTTCTGCTTCAAGGATGTTGCTTTCCTTGGCAGCATCTCTCTGTGTCACTCCCATGCTGCTGGCTTCCTACTCCTGCCAAGCTGACAAAGTTTTCAAATAGATCTTACTTTATAACAAAGTATCTGTCTGTTCAGTACCACAGGAGAAAGTGTTTTTTACTCAGGGGCGCTAGAATAATGAGCTCTGTGAAGGAGAGAAATCGAGGAGAGGACAGGAAAGAGACAAAGGAAGGGCAAGTTTAAGAAATGGATATGACAAAAGAAAAGTCTCTCAAGGAAGAGAAACAGATGTCCAGAAGCGCCAAGATCTGTGAAATAAGAAATGTGAATTCTCTGCTGTCGACATCATGTTGTTTTGCAGAAAAGACTGACCCAGACTTTAGTGGAACTCAAGCCAAATTCAACAGTGTCATGACTGAGTCACATCAGGCTTTAAACCAACCAAAAATGGTTTTTGTGAGCTAGCCTTAAAGGGACAAATCTCCACAGATTTTATCACTGACAAATCTTCTGATCAGCAACAGCCTGCTGACTGCAAGTCAGCTTCTTTCAGAGAGACAACATAGACTAGAATGTAGAGGAACTTGACCTTAAGTCAGAAATATCCTTGTTTGAATTCTGCTTCTGATAACAGAGAGAGAGAGATGCAGAGAGACAGAGACAGACAGAGAGACAGTGACAAGAGAGAGATGGACAGCGATATAGAGAAAGATAGACAAAGATAGAGGGAGGGGCAGGAGAGAGCAACCAATTTTGAGGCTTTTTGATTAGAAAATATAATGTATGAATAGAAGATAAAATACATGGCCTGCCCTGGGAAAAGATATTTAACCTATAGACCTATTTCCTCATTTAGAGGAGGATGCCTAAACTGAGTGCTTTAAAAGCACTTAATATGTGTCTGGCACAGTCAGTTCAATATAATTTTATCATAAACATCACAGATTTTATATAACTCAAAAAGGATAATGTATAAAAATCAGTTTGTAAGCTTTAAAGCAAGACACACATAAATATCTGTTATTACTATCACTTCATAACATCGAGAAATAACATATGTATTTAAAGGGAGGCAGTCTGGCATAATCAATATAAAGAAAAAACTGGTCTTTGGGTCAGAAAGATGAGTTTAAGTGCTACTTCTGACACATATAGGCCATTAACATTAGGTAAGTCAATAATTAATAGTAACTAAAGTTTACATAGAACTTCAAAGTTTATAAACTTTGTCTATTATTTAGTTCCCACAATAGCCTTGGAAGATTGGTGCTACTTTCTTTTTATAAATGAGAAAATTGAAGCTGAGACATTGAATTAATTGAATTATTTGTCATTGGGTAGCAGCTGATTAGTAGATGAGACAAGACTTGAACAGAGATTTTCTGGACTCTTGATCCAGAACTCTCTAAATGGTGGCACCCAATTATCTCCTCATTCAAACTTTAAGTGCCCTACTCCAGCCCCATACCCACCCCACATACTCCACAATTTTATATGCTACAATTCTTAAAGCTATAAATTTCAGGATAGATGTGAGTCTACATTTTAAAAAATGGAACTTCAGCTCTGGTCCAAGAAAATTCAATAAAAATTACCTTTTAAACAATGTTGAGCATTAGGTGTGCAAAGGATTTTGGACTATCCTTCCTTTTAAGAGCAAAGAAATTTCTTTGTTTTTCACCTCTAAAAAGAGTCATACCCCTGGAGCAGTGATATTATATCTAGCCCGATAAGCCTCTAGAAACTGAAGAAAAAGAGTATCAACCAGCTTGACTATATTACTGGAGTTTGTTTTTACCTTCTCCCTTTTTTCCTAGCTAGGAGCTGACCATTGTGGAACCGGCCTGCTCTCTCCTCCTTTCCATAGGCAACAACTAAGGGGCAGATAACTAAGGCTGTCTGTGACATATGTAGTTTATAGGGGGACATATACACACATATTTTTCATGAACATGTTGCTTCCTTCTGAGTAGAATGTAAGCTCTTTGAGGACAGGGAGTATTTCATTTTTTCTTTACATCTCCAGCATTTAGCATAGTGCCTGGCTCACAAACAAAAATTGTCCTCATAAGCGCTTATTTAGTGAGTTTTGATTCAGATACTGAGATTTCTTATGGTATCTGTCCCCAAAACAATCACTACCCCATAACTGGTGACTAGAAGAGTTTTCCCTCAGATTACAGGCAAGTCAGAAGACATGAAAGTGTAGCAGGTGATGTTAATCTGATTCAGTTTGTCTTATTTTTTTCAACCACAATTTTTTTCCCTTTTTGTTCTGTCAATAATACATAGAGCTTCTTAAAAAATGCAGTGGTATCTGAACATGAGTGAGTCAAATTAATAATAAATATACATATATAAGCACCACAGGCATATGCAAATCAATAAATGTTGGTTGGTTAGTTATCCTTCCTTCTCAAAGAGGGCCAAAATGACATCCCTTTAGTAAAATGTTATGGATGTCTTTTGACTTGCACATAATTTGTTTTTTGTTTTTTTTTATTAAAGCTTTTTATTTGTATAACATATATATGGGTAGTTCGCCAACATTGATCTTTACAAAGCTTCCCATTACAAATTTTACCCCCAGTCCCCTCCCCTCCCCTAGATGGCAGGAAGTCCACTACATGTTAATAATGTTGAAATGCTTGAGAATTTATGCAAGAAAAATCCTATCTACAAGAAAAAAAAAGAATCAGAGAAAGGCAACACAATGCAAGCAAATGTCAATAGAGATCATGAAAATGTTACATTGTGGTCCATATTTCATTTCCCTCTCTCTGGGTGTATATGGTTTTCTTCAGTGAACAATTGGAACTGGTTTGAGACAATTCTTTGTTGCAGAGAGCCATGGCCGTCAGAATTGATCATCATGTAATATTGTTGTTGCTGTGTATGATGATCTCCTGGTTCTGCTCGTTTCACTCAGCATCAG
>JAJPUD010000544.1:161147-181806 GCA_023553655.1 Myrmecobius fasciatus
CCATTTAGATCTTATCTTGGTATGTGGTGTTAGGTATGGGTCAAGCCCTAATTTCTTCCACACTAGTTTCCAATTTTCCCAGCAGTTTTTGCCGAATAGTGAGTACTTATCCCAAAAGCTGGGGTCGTTGGGTTTATCGAATACTAGATTGTTAAGGTTATTGCCTAGATTGTCCTGATATCCTATCCTGTGACTTGCACATAATTTGAAGTTAAGTGAGGCAGAGTTGCACTAAGTCATCAACCTCACTCTCTCACATCCATAAATGTACTTTAAAGTGTAAGTACAAAACTTCTGTAATGCAGCTAGTACAAGAAGTATTCTGCACATCCTACAGATGACAAAACTGAGGTCCAGGAAGATTTAGTGATTTGCCCACAATCACATAGCCAGTAAATATCAGAAGGAGGGCTCAAGCCCAAGTCTCCTGAAGCATTTAGGTACCATAGTGGATAGGGCATTTGGTCTAAAGTCAGCAATACCTGAATTCAAATCCAAGACTACATGGCTACTAGCTATATGACTGAGCAAATCACTTAACCTCTGAATGTTTCAGTTTCTTCAAATGTGAAATGTTAATAATAATAGGACCTATCTCCCAGTTCGTTGTGAGGATCAAATGAGATAATATTTGTAAAGTGCTTATCACATATCACAAAAACCTGGAAAGACTTATATGAACTGATGCAAAATGAAGTGAACAGAACCAGGAGAACATTGTACACAGCAACAGCAATATTGTACTGATGAAGAACTGTGATTGATGTAATCATTCTCAACAATGATCCAAGACAATCCCAAAGGACTAATGATAAAGTATACTATCCACCTCCAGAGAAAGAACTGATATTGTTTGAATACAGACTGAAGAATGCTAAAAATATTTTTTAAGTGTCTATCGCAGTGCCTGACATATAATAGGTGTTAAATAAATGCTAATTCGCTTCCTGCTTTCAAAGACCATCATTCTTAACTGTACCACTGTACATTTCCTAGAGAAGCTATAGTAATTTTCCATGTTTACTGCCATATTATTTTATATTTAATATTTGCTCTGATTCCCTGGCTTACCCTAATTAACTTTCCTAATCTAAGCATTTTGCTGTCAGGAGAAATGTTTCCCAGCAACTCAATCTTCTTAGAGATAGCACTTTCAGGCACATATAACATAAGTTCAGCTGTGAAGTGACTCCCTTCCTTCCCACATACTTCCCATGTACCCTGATGTACCCAATCTTCCCCTTTGCCATTTTCATCTTTATATAAAATCTCCATCTATCTCTTTAACTTGCAATGTCATTTGGGAAATACACTAATTCTTAGGGCAAGTAGAACTTCTATTATCATAAGGAGGGAGCTTTCAAAATAAATATCATTTTATAATCTTTTACATAGGGCATTTATTTACTATGTATTTCATTTTCCTTAAAAGGCAGTAAAAGGCTTTAAAACACATTCTTGACACTCATGCTACCACAACCTGGCCATTCTTATGAAAACATGTTTATCTGGAGTGGAGTACAACTTTATGGAACACTATTAAGATTAGTTATGAAACACAATTATTGCACATGGTCATTAAGTACCATATTATTTGAATTCTAAGTGTCTCCCTCATTTCCAAACACATTTTTCTTTCAGGCCTGAAGAGATTTCATTCTGCACATAAAGTGCTAACTCTTTACAAAATGTTATTTAAAAAAATCAATCCCTTCTCTTATAGAGTTTGGCAACAGAATGGAATAAAATGGGTTCCAAATTAAATGTTTTACTGTGTTCAAGTCTATAACAAAAAATTATTTTTGGCACCATACATTTCAGTCATTTCACTGTTTTGTTAGACAAGGAAAATTTTCACATTGGGTCTGATTTTTTGAAAAGAGAAACCTAATCCAATGTAATTTGAAATTCATGAAATATTAAAGTTTTAAATGAAAGAACCAACAGTCATGTACTTCAAGGTTATCCATGCCACTTTTGCTGATTTCACATTTGTCCAGTCTGCTATACTCACATAGGGATTGTTTGATGAAAATATAACTAGTGAGAGCAAATAAAACAATGTATAAAAGCAATTGAAATCCAAGAAAGAACTAGACAAGGATCCTTAATGAGGACAAAGGTTGTAAATTGAATATTCCAAGGGAAAAAATAAAATTATTCAGCATCCACTGTACTTCTAGACAGGAAAAAGGAGAATGTCTGGTGAGCACGAGCTACTTGTTGCCAGGCTTGTCTGGAGAGCAGATCGTCTTTTCTGCTGCCAAACTAGAACAAATATTTTAACCAAAAATGTCAGTAATTTCCTACTGAGGTTTAGAAAAAAGTCATTTTCATATTAGCTAGTACTTTTTTGATAAAGGAAAATTAGTTTTAGAATAAGCTTCAGGCAGAGAGTTAAACCCTCTCTATACAACTATAGTAGGTCTGATCAAGATAAGATATATGGACTTTCCCTGTTGAGAGCCCAACACAAGGTATCCAGTTCAGACAAAGGCATCAATGAGTCCTAGCCACTTTTACCATGTCACAAAGACACAAGGCCATAGGGGTCACAAAAAATCCTAGACTGCAAACCTAAGAATCATCCTTGACCTTTCACTTTCATTAGCACTCATATCCAATCCGTTATGAAGTCTTATTGATTCTACTTCCTCTACATCATGCTCAGTCACTCTTTCTCTCTACTCATATAACCACCCTAGCTTGGGTCCTCATTAAGTCTCATCTAGACAATTGAAATTACCTCTTGATTAATTTCTCTACATCCCATCTCTCTACTTCTTTTAATCCATCATGTACAACAGATATGCTCCACATTTCCATAAATGCACCTAAATTAGATTAAAACATGATTGAAAAGTACTTAACAAAGTAAATAAAAATGCAATAGAACACAGATAATGTTAATATATGGT
The DNA here is from genome assembly GCA_023553655.1 of Myrmecobius fasciatus. Lineage (NCBI taxonomy): Eukaryota > Metazoa > Chordata > Mammalia > Dasyuromorphia > Myrmecobiidae > Myrmecobius > Myrmecobius fasciatus. The sequence continues at coordinate 164,066 of JAJPUD010000544.1, forward strand.
TTTCCAAGTCAATATGAGAACAAGCAAGGATATTTATGTATGGTTTAGTGCCTTCCAATTTCTATTTGAGTTTGATATCAAAGCTGTGCACAGCTGCCAAGGTGATATTTCTAAAATACATGTCTAACTATGCTTTAAAAAACTTCAGCAACTCTCCTCTTCCTTTTGGCTAAAAAGAGAATCATCTATTTGGCATTAAAAGCCCTTTATGGGGCAGCTAGGTGGTGCAGTGGATAGAGCCTGAAGTCAGGTGGACCTGAGTTCAAATCTGGTCTCAGACACTCAACACTTAATAGCTGTGTGACCTTAGACAGGTCAGTTAACCCCAGTTGCCTCAGGGGAAAAAAAGCCCTTTACAATCTGGCCCTAATCTTTTCCAGGCTAATCATATTTATTTTATTTTAAATTTTAATCACATTGGCCTACTTGCTCATCCCCATGCAGGACATTTCACCTTCTGTCTCTCTGCCTTTGCTGATTTTATTCTCCATGTTTGGAAAGCTAGACTTTCTCCTCCCCTCTGCTTCTCAGATCCCTTTGTTCTATTCAAGGCTGATCTCAAATATTGTCTCTTTTCCTGATTACCCAATTGTTAGAGCCTATCATCATCACTGATTTTATACACACACACACACATATCTACATATATATATATATAGATAGATAGATAGATAGATAGATAGATAGATAGATATTTGTATATCTCTGAGCCTCAGTTTCATTATCTATAACAAGAAGATAATAATTCATGAAGTATTTGCCTCATAGGATTATTTCAAGAATCAGATAATTTACATAAAGTCCAATAAATATCATCTTGTGTTACATTTCTATACTTTTTGTGATCATATTTAGTCTTGTTGAAAATCTCCATTAATGGGGCAACTAAGTGGTACAGTGGATAGAGCCGCCAGGCCTGGAGTCAGGAAAACTCTTTTTATAAGTTCAAATCTGGCTTTACTAAATGTGTGACCCTGGATAAGTTATTTAATCCTGTTTGCCTCAGTTCCCTCATCCATAAAATGGATGTATATATGTCTATCGTTAGATAGATTTATATACACACACATATATATATTTACATATAGATAGATATACATATATGCACATGTTTTTTTTTTTTTAACTTTTTGCTGAGGCAATTGAGGTTAAGTGATTTGCCCAGGGTCACACAGCTAGGGAATGTTAAGTGTCTGAGATCAAATTTGAACTCAGGTCTTTCTGACTTCAGGGCTGGTGCTCTATCCATTGCGCCACCTAGCTAACCCAACAACTCATTTTCTTAAAAAAAAATAAATGTCATAACAGAAACAAAACACTCTGCCTACATTACCAACATAGCATAACACTCTGGCTGCAATATATTTTACATTCATCATTTAATTTGCACTTTGCAACAACTCAGTGAGGTATGTGCCTCAAGTGTTATTTTTCCCATTTGACAGAGGTGGAAACTGAGGAGAAGTGACTTGTTCCTGTTCACACAGTTAGCAAGTGTCAGAGACAGGGTTTGAACCCAACTCTTTCTAACATCAGCTCAACACTCTACAGACTGAATCAGGATGCCTTTAAAGCAATACATCTGAGCAACACTGTCTTACTAGCATAGAGGAAAACCTTTCAACTCTAATTGTCACTGCAGACATAAATAACTAATACCGAACCTTCCCAATATCAAGCTATTAGTAGCACCACTCATGAATATGCCTTAAATAAAATGTAAAACCTGCAATAAGCATGATCACAATAGATGCTTTCCTTTATATCCAGCACTACAGAACTTCAGGGTTTCTAGTTAACTCCATCTAGTTCAGGTTCTGCTGTCACAACAAATCAACACAGAAGAAAAATGTTTTTTCCTCCCTTTCCTTTTTGCATGTCTCAGTCATATAATTACTTGGCTTAAGACCTTCCAGAATAAAAACTAGAATGAGCTGTGTGCTCCGTGCATAAGACATCTACCAACAACTACACAAAACATGGGCTCTTTTTGACACAGGAGTGATGGTTTTGGATTTTTAGAGGCTGCTGAGGTTCCTAGATGGGCACTGATTGTGAAAGGCCTGGATTGGTTTACTAAGAATCTTCTGACAGAGGTTTCCCAAGTATCTTCATAAGCTCAAAGTTGTACCGTGAAGATGATCAGGCTGACCAGGCAGAGAACAGGGCTACCATAGTTGTCTTTTAGTGACTTATATAGGTATCATGCCATAAAGGACATGCCTTTAGCAACCGCCATCAACAATTTAATAAATTCAATATTGAATCATTAAATTAAAATTTAATAAATAATTATTATGAATGATATTTATTAATTTATAAATTAATAACAATGCTTTCATCTATTTTTTACTATTGACGAGGGTGCTCCCTATAGTGATACATTGTACCCTCTTTTATACCTTAGTACAGAAATCCTTAATTTGAACTCTATGTGCTTTTTTACATATTTTGATAACTTTACTACCATGCTATGTAATTGTTTGCCTTTGTGATCCTATGCATTTTATTTTGTGCATTTAAAAAGTTAGGAGAGGGCAGCTAGGTGGTGCAGTGGATAGAGCACCAGCCCTGAAGTCAGGAGGATCTGAGTTCAAATCTGGTCTCAGATACTTAACATTCCCTAGCTGTGTGACCTTGGGCAAGTCACTTAACCTCAATTGCCTCAGCAAAAAGCAAAAAAAAAAAAAGTTATGAGAAAAGGTCCTCAGGTTTAATCAGACTGACACAAGGGTCCATGGAATAAAGCAGTAACAATAGCTACCACTTATATAGTATTTTAAGAAATCTTATTATATAGTCTTATTTTATCCTCACAATAAACCTGGGAAGTAGATACTGGTATTAGCCTCATTTTACAGATGAGGAAATTGAGGCAGGCAGCGACTAAAATGGCTTGCCTAAGGCCATACAACTAGTAAGAATCTAAGGCAAGATTTGAAATCAAGCCTTCCAGATTCAGGTCCAACACTCCATTTAGCTGCCCTTGCCATAGCCTCAGTTCTTCATGAGTTGTTGCAGTCCTCAAAATTTATGATGGTGGTAGCATACTTTCTGGTACTGAACCTTGTCAAATTTAATTAGACTGCTGCTTAAACAACGGGCCACTGCCCTACTTTGGGCTTTTGAGGACCAGCAGGAAAAAAAAAATCTAATGCCTTTTAAATAAAGCAGCCCCTCAAATACTTAAGAAGGTTCTCCCCTCAAAAAAAAAATCTATGACTTCTTCAGGCTGAACATTTCCAGTTCCTTTAACCATTTGTCATATGAGATGGTCTGCATGTCCCTCATCAACTATAGAACAGAAGAAGTCTGACTAACAAGTGGAGAATGGAAATCTGTGACCTTCTTCATTACTTTCCAAGTGAAATTCTGTTTTCCTGACATTATCCCTGTTAACCTTGCTCTGTGGAGAAGCCATAAGGATCAAGAAAAACTGAAGTTAAATCTCAAAGAGCAGACATCAGTGCCTCAAACTGGGAAGACAAAAAAAACTATCTTTACTTTTTTTAATAGAACTAACAGTCTATGCTTCCAGCATACAATTATTCCTTTCACATTGTGACTTTCTCTATGGAGGTTTCAATATATCATGAGTTGGCATAAGAGATTAAATGGGAATTTTTACAGAATCCACATATGCCACATGAGGGAAGACCAGCAGACAATACAGAAAAAGTTTAGAAACTCAGAAATGCATAAATATATATATATGTAATATCAATAATTTCATCTTATAATGCCATAAATGTACCCACATTTTACATAAGATATAGTAAATGCTTCATAAAAAAAAGAAAAATATTCAGACTTCTTCTCTGGTACAGATGGACAAAAAATTTTACACAGATTTTCCAGATTGTGAGGGTACCACACTCTTAATTCTCAAGTTGGAAAAAGATAACCATAAAAATAAACAAACAAATAAATTAATATTTTTTTTGATTCAGATATAGACTAAGATGATTCACCACACTTGTTTGTTTTCTCCTCTTTATTGTCCCAGTTAATGGATTATTATACTACTAGGTACACAAAAGACTTACAAATATGCACTGGTTGACTAATTGTAGAAGTTGTCTCTGTTATACCTAGTGCTACCCCCTCAATTTAGAAGGTAGCCCCATGATATTAGGAGTTTCCTTCTGAAATATTTTCACATCTAATTCCTTACATCTCTGTTCAGAATCATGGGTTTATTTCTTTTCAGTACAGGATGAAAGGAGTCATGGTCAGACAGTTCATGCAAAAATGGTGTGAACATTTTAGAAGACTGCACTCTCAAGGTGAGTCATGGTAACCAAAAAGCTTAAAGTGGTTTTGAATTCCATTTAAAGAAACCTAGTATATGCATGGGCAAGGAATGGGACACCTTTCATATTCTGCCTTGGCCAGAATACATCTGAATTATTATGTTCCTATCTGGGTAGCACATTTTAGAAAAGACATTACAAAATTGAAGTATGTCCAGAAGAGAACAACCAGGACAGGGAGGAGGTTAGAACCCTTGATGTATGGGGTCCACTGAAGAAAATGAGGATATTGAGCCTGGACTAGAGGAGATTTAGGAAATACATGATAGTTCTCTTTATACACAAAACTTATACTGCCTGTCCTCAAGGGAAGAATTAGGAGCAAGGGATTAAAGATTCAGGGAGCAGATTCAGGCTCAACATATGGAAAACGTTGCAATCTGAGCTATCAAAAAAAAAAAAGTTATGGGCTGACCCAGAAGAAGAGTTCCCCTTGACACTGCAGATTTCTTGAGAAATGTTCCTGCTTTTGCTATGCATTGGACTAACTGATTTCTGGAGTCCCTCCTGGTTCTGAGATGCTTTGACTCTTGAGATTCCAGCTTATCACCTTGCATATTAACAAGCTGTTCTTTCTACTAGCATAGTCTTTTGTGACCTACCTGTACCATCACCCCCAAAGCCAAATGATATTAAACCACAGTCACATCAATCTTTCAAAAGATGAATAAAAAGTGCCTCTGGTTATCTTCTCCCATCCTCTTATTGTTTTCCTGTCACAGGATAAGAAATGAGCAAGCAACATGGTATCATCCGAAGAGCACCGAATTCACAAGATTTACAATTCTAAAACTGCCATTTCCTAATGGTGGCAAGCCATTTCATTTCTCTGAGCCTCAGTTTGCTGATTTATAAAATGAGTATGTTGGACTAGATAATTTCTAAAATTCCTTCCAGTTCTAAATCCTTACTTTAAAAAAAAACACAATTTTTGAAGCACTGTTAAAAGATACCTTTCTGAATGGTTATAAGATTAAGTAAAGACTGGCCCAGCATTCTAAAATGACTGTCTTATGCCCACTGCTCCACATGCATAGTTTCAAAGAGCTATTTTTCTCAGTGGTTGAAACTATCTCCTTCATCTTATCCCTCTCTCAGAGTCTGAGCCTGTAGCTCTTTTGTGCTCAAATCCCCATTGAAGCTTGTAAGAGTTACAAGCCATTGAAGATGGTGGAATTGGGCTCAAAATCTATGAGTTCTGTTATAATGAGAATGAATGAAGAAAATATACCCAAAGGAACCACTATGGGGAATGAAATACAAGAAAAATATACCTCACCCCCTCCAACTGCAGGCGATTTAATTTAGGAAGGCAACATTTATTTCCAAAAGTTTGAATGCTGCCTGCTAATCTATCTGGAGGGATGGGAACTAGGAAAATTGGTCAGTCATAAAGACATAGTGTGTCCATAGAGGGCAGTCTTGGTATACTGAACACATAACACAATTCCAAAGTTACATTTGTTCTCGCAGTAGAGAAAAATATGCTATAAATTTGGTATTACAACAAAATCAACATCTTTTTTATATTAACAATGTTGTATAGCCAATTATTTGTGTTTATATCATATATGTTTAGGGTTTTTTTTCCTCTTAGTACAAATAACTCTCCCTGCTTGCTTAGACAAAGCATGTGTTAGTTTGAAATTAAATCACATAGCTAAAAAGTTGATGTTCTAAATGTCCCACATGACCAAATTGAAAGTAGGAAAAAAAGGGAGAAATAGCATCACTAAGCTGGACATTTTATTTTTCCCAGAGAGGACAAAGAACACTTCCATCTGGGTTGGAAATGAAGCTAACATAGCTTTACATCAACTACAAGACAAGTGATCAAGATGTATTCATTTGGATTTTATAAGATCATAGGTTTAAAACTGGAAGTGGTCTTAGAGGTCATCTGATTCAGAGCTTCTTAAACTTTTTCCACTTGTGATTCTTTTTCGCCTGAGAAATTTTTCATAATCCCAGGTATGTAAGTATATTAAATAAGTATACAAATCAAACATTTGCTGATAATAGATCATAATTTCACAACCTCCACATTCAGTTACAAGATCCCATATGGGGTTACAAACCACAGTTTAAGAAGCTGGGAGCTAGTCCAACTTTCCCATATTATAGGTAATCTAAATGAAAACAAAGAGGGAAATGATTTGCTCAAGTAATAGATGCCAATTCTGGGATCTGAACTCAGCTGCTATAAGTTCTGTATCCATCCCATGATATGGAAGCACCTCTTGCATAAGGCATTAATCTTCTTGCCCAAAAATGAGCAGTTTATCAGTTTTTACTTTGGATACTAACAGCTAGGTGATATGGTGGGAAAAGTCAGGAAAATTTGAATTAAAATCCTAAATTGCTTAGCTTCTCTAAATTTCTTTGTGTGTTAAATAAAGATAATAACAGCATCAACCTCCCAGGATTGTCATGATAAATCAGAGATAATATATGCAAAGCATTTTACAAACCTTAAAGCACTATATAAATGCCGAGAAATACCTTTTTTTTAAGATGTAGACAAAGTATTTATCAAGTCAAACATAGATTTTGATTATTATATGCAGTGATTGGAATAATGCACAGTTAATTTTTAATCAAGTAGTTCTTAGATTGTAAGAGTGTATTAGGCACTGAATGTGTTTAATATTTTACAGGAAGCTGATGTGTAAAGAAACAAATCACTCACTGGTGAAGAAAAGCAATGTGCTACATGTTATTCCTCTCAGAATTCACAAGTCACCTGACCTTTCTTTCTCAAGCAGATCCTCATTATTCATTGTTTTCCCCAGACAAATGTCCATTAAGAAAGTGATATTTTAAATATATTTCTTTTTTGTAGTTTTTTAATATCAAATAATAACATTATATAGAACCTTTTATGTGTGAGGTATTTTCGTATCTAGGTTCTGAGGATACAAAAACCAAAGAATGTGTGGTTCATAGGTAGATCCTAAATTCAAAGAGTTTACATTCTATTGTCACATATATTTACAGAAATAAGTACTGCTAGGTCCTGATAAGTGCAAATAAGGAATCCTGCACAGTGATCACATGTATTTAGATTTTTCCCTGTTAAAAATAATAATTATGTAAAATATGGTTATTGCCTTTCAGCCTACAGGAAATGTGTGGGGTCTATAGGGTATGGGGAGAGAACTAGCCCCTCTGATGCGAGGGCTTGTCAAGTCATTTTCAAGGCTCCTCAGTCACCTTTAGTATTCATCTGTCACCCAAATCTCACCTGTGTCTCCAGGTTACAGGCACAGCAAACACTCACCAGGAAAACTATTTTAGCAGATAGTTTAAAGCAGGTTGAGAGTAACTCATCAGTGACTTAGGGGATGTCTATCCCAAGCATATGATGACTTCCCCCAGTGGAACGGATGGATTGGAATTGGTTCCAATGGGCCATAAGTGTGTTAGAAGCAGTTACTGTGGAGCACTTAGAACTTAATAAGGTATTGAAAACACCAAAGTCATCCCCTGCACCCCAGGCCATTACCAGTCACCTTTGCTTTTATCTTGCAACTAAATTTTGATGATTCTGAAAAAAAGAGTGAGACTGATGACTTTATGCAACTCTGCCTCAGTTAAATCCACTTCATATGTAATGTTTTGATTACTCATCACTCAATATTTGCTACTTTATTATTTAACTGATTTACTATTTTATTATGTCATTATTTTGTAATGTTACTATTTTATTTACCTTGTAGTCCTATGGCAATGGGCGAGCTACAAAGCAGAGGGCATGGGTACACTGGATGCTGGAGTCACAATCCTGAACACAGGCAGCCCAGGGCATAGGGTGGACTGAGGCAGCAGCGGCTCTTGGAAGTCCCTGGGTGTTTGAGTAACTTAAAAAAAAAAACTATACTCTTCACCTTCTGGGATGTTAAAGGCCCTAAAAATTGCTTCACTTAACCTAAACCTAGTCTACTTACCATGGCAGGCAGGGATACATGCACATCATGTCAAAACATGCAAAAAAATGTACAAAATTTTTTGCAAAGATGATTCAACTCACCATTGGTACATGGAATGTGTGTATACACTTATGGAAAATACAAAATCCAGTAGATCTGAAGGACAAATAGCTCTTGTGAGAGAGCTCAGCAGATATTGCATCTAAATAGCAGCCCTGAGTGAAACAAAGCAAATGAAGGTCAGTTTACTGAAGTCAAATCTAGATACATGTTTTTCTGGAGTGGCCAGTGTGATGCTGGTTTTGTAATCAACTCAAATCTAATCTATAAGTTTAGCAGTTCAGTAGTTCAAATCCAGCTTCAAACATTTACTATCTATGTCACTCTAGGCAAATCATTTAACCTCTCCATTTCTGATCTGAAAAATGGGAATAGTAATAGCACTGACCTCTTAAGATTGTGATGATCAAATGAGATAATATGTATAAAGTGCTTAGCATAATGCCTGGCACATAGTAGGCAACATATAAATATTAGATATTATTATTATTTCCCTATCCTCTGTCCTCTCATTTACTTCTTTGCCAAAATGGTTGATAAGCTTGAAAGAGGTAAGGAGGAAGGAGAAGAGAGAAAGGGAAAGAAAAGAAAGGGAGTAGGAGAAAGGTACAAGTAAATATGGGGGAACAGTTAGCAGTCAGCATTTTTTACTGTTTCTGACAACCTGAGCAGGATGGATAAAGGAAATAAAAGATAGAGGTATCTTCTGGTTTTTGAAATTTGGCCGTGGGACATAGGGGACACTATAGTTTAATCTAAGATGAGTTACTAAGTATAAACATATGTCTTCTTGGATGTATTACCAGTCTGACTTTTTTCTCTTAGAAACATTATTTTTAACTCACTAAGGAAACTGAAATATTTTGTTTTAAAAAAAACTCAACATGTTACACTTAAAAAATTGCAAAAAAAATCTTGTGCAAAAAAGTCTAAAAAATGTGATAATTTATAAAGGCAGTTTTTATTTTTATTAAGGCAGGAAAACAAAGATGCTCTTTTGACTGGGACTGAGAGAAAGTAATATAAAAGGTCCCTTTTGTAAAAGTGGCAAAAATCAATTGAAATCAAACCTAATAAAAATACAACTTACATCTGAACAAACAACTCAAATGCCAAGTAGATCTTTTCACTTACAATTTACATAAAATTCCTATTAACATTTTATTTCATTTTCATTTTTCTCTCATACAAAATTTAAAAGCTGAATTACCAATATTCACTCCCTACATTACTCCTTTAATTGGTGACCAGAACACATAAGATAAGAAAGTAGGAAAACAAAAGTGATGCATTTAGTTATCTGTTGTATGAGAAGGGGAAAAACGATAGTGATAGTGTTGATCAATCAATTGATCAACAAGTCTTTATTAAATGCCTACCATTTTGTCTGGGGCTAGAGATAGAAAAACAAAAATGAGTGAATGGTCCCTGACCTCAAGGAGCTTATAGTCTATATTACTATATTCCTCTACAATGCAAATTGCAACCCTTCTACACTTCTATATATCATTTTATGTATTATCATAGCCAGAAATATTCATTAACTTTCAGTCAATGAATTACTTTAGCCAGACTGATTCTCAGATTTGTTACTGGCTTGTACTGGAAACTTTTCCAATTTGAATGAATGCTCTCAAGGCATAACTGAAGGTCACCTTCACATCAAAATAAGGCAGAAAATTTTAATGTAATATATAGATAATTAGAAATAGATACAAAAAAATTAAGAGACAGCAAATTCCCTGGGAAATCCCTTGCTATTCCTGGATTCAGGAGACTTGGGTTTAAGTCCCGGCTCTGAAAGTAACTTGACCTGTACTAATCATATCTATAAGCAGAGATTAAATTAATTAAAATCATCATTTCTTTCCTCTTTCACAAAATGGGAATAATAAGGTTTACACCTTGAAGGATTCTCTTTTGCCTATTACTGTATCTTCAATGCTTAGTACAGTGCCCAGCACATGGTAGGTACTTTAAAAAAGCTAGTTAACTATTTGACTATCTATCTCATAGTGATGAGGTCTTGGGTAACTAGGTGGGGTTGACAGAGAAAGACTGAGGTACTGATCAGATTACTCCCTCAGGATCAGCTCAACCTTACAGTTCTACCCCTATGGAGGTATTGAGTAATCCCACTTTATTGCATTCAATCAGAAATCCAAGTTATACCAAATCCCTAAGGTTAAATTTCCCCTATAAATCTGTCCATGGCTCATGCCATCTTTGCTGAATCCTTTTTGGGTCAGACTGCCATGACCTTCTGCTTTGTGGGGTCTTTCTTCTCATTCCTCCCCCATGCCTCATGGTATTTTTCACCTTGTTACAACTAACTCTTTTAGAATACTAAATTCCTTTTAGGATTTAGCCTGCCAGTCGATGGTGTCCTACCACCTAATGGAATATTCTCTTTCTCCTGGTTAATTGTGAGTACCACCTAATGGAATATTCTCTTTCTCCTGGTTAATTGTGAGTTCCACTGGGGAACTTGTCTTTTCCATTAATTGTTAAAACCTATTTCTCTGCTAACTATATGTTCTCCCAACTTTATTTCATTATTTGCCATTCCTGGGGTCTATTGTATCTCTTCATTTTATTTGTAACCTCTTCTCATAAAAAAGCTACTTTTTGCCACAGAGAAAGGCCATGGTGAATTCTTTATGACTAAACCCCAACATTTGGTGCCAATTGCTCTCCTCAATCTCATCATTTGGTGTGCTGAACCTTAATCACATCATTAGGAATTATAAAAAAATTAATTTTTAAAATTTGAAGCACCATTTTAAGCAACTGTTATTTCTTCAACACTTTATTAATATCACCTTGAAGAATTTAAGGTAAGAATACCAGGAAGACTAAAGGTGATTAAAAGGACTGCTACATGAGAATTTACCAAACCTATAAGGTTTGTAAGTGAAATAGGACTGAAATGCAGGACCTGAAAGATCCAATTAATGAAACCAATTCTATAAAGCTGCTATTATCTCTGCAATTGAGGACAAGTCAGAGAGTTTTATGAGAAATAGATAATAGTAGTGAATGGTTGTGGTTATGAGTCAAAGCATTGGGATTACGTCAAAACTAATTGGTTATCATAGGACCAGGCACAAGAGGCAGTGTGGTATGTTAGTTATCGGGATGACCTTAGAGTCAAGAAAATCTGTATTAAAATCTTGCCTCTGACACATACTGGCTCTGATATCTTGGGAAAATCAAAGGTATCTCAATGCTCCAAGGAACTCTCTAAGACTCTTCCTTCTGATTCAGTCATTTTCAATTCTTTATTGACCATATTTGTGATATGCATTATGCTAAACACTAGGAATATAAGCAGAAAGAAAGACATCTCCTGCCCTCAAGGAGCTTATATTCTTTTTTTTTTCCTTTCCTCCTCCACTTTTTTTTTGTTATTTTTTTTTAATTTTATTTTATTTGCATAACATATGTGTGGGTAATTCTTCAACAATAACCCTTACATAGCTTTCCGTTACAAATTTTTCCCCCCAACTTCCCCACCCCTTCCCTAGATGGCAGAATATCCACTACATGTTAATTATGTTAAAATATTGGCAAATCGAATATATGTATACATATTTCCAAACTTATCATTGTTGTGCAAGAAAAATCTTATCTACACAAATGATATATCAGATAAAGGAAACACAATGTAAGCAAACATCAATCAAGGAGTATGAGAATGTTATGTTGTGGTCCACATTTCGCATCCCTCTCTCTGGGTGTATATGGCTTTCTTCAGTGAACAATTGGAGGTGGTTTGAAACATATCATTGTTGAAGAGAGCCATGTCCATCAGAATTAATTGTCATATAGTACTGTTGTTGCCGTGTATAATGATCTCCTTGTTTTGCTCATTTCACTCAGCATCAGTTCATGTAAGTCTCTCCAGGCCTCTCTGAAATCATCTTGCTGGTCATTTCTTACAGAACAATAATATTCCATAATGTTCATATACCATAATTTATTCAGCCATTCTCCAATTGAAGGGCATCTATTCAATTTCCAGTTTCTAGCCACTACAAAAAGGGCTGCCACAAACATTCTTGCACATGTGGGGCCTTTTCCTTTCTTTATGATTTCTTTGGGATATAAGCCCAATAGAAATGCTGCTGGGTCAAAGGGTATGCACAGTTTGATAACTTTTTGAGCATAGCTCCAAATTGTTCTCCAGAGTGGCTGTATCTGTTCACAGGAGCTTATATTCTAATGGGAAAAGCAATACATAAAAGGGAGCTAGAAAAGAAGCTGAAGTTATCCATGTATTTCCTTCATGGTAGAGAAAGTCCAGAGTGCAGCCTAGAGTAGAATAAAGCATGACTGACCTGACTACTTTCCTTTAATAGAAATTCCAAGATGAGCTATTCAATTGGGGGAGGAGAATATTTCCAAAGTGTGAATTCTAGGGCTGAAGTCAATTTCTAGCGTAAAGAAATTTGGAAGACATAGAAGAAAAAGTCTACAGCAAAAGTCCCAGAAAAGTTAAGTGATTTGCCCAATATGACAGAGGCATTAAGCAACAATGTGGGGATTTGAATCCAGATCCTCTGACGCCACTTTCCATTGTATGGTATACTTTTTCTACATGATCAAGGTCATTATCAAGGCTATAGAGGCAGATTAAAAGGGGAATAAGTTGTGTTTTAGCCATGTTGAGTCTGAGAAAGTAATAAGATGTTCATTTAGAGATGTTCTGACAACTATAGAAGAAACAATCTAATACAATCCAACTAGATTGAATGAATGACGCTATGTGCCAAAAATGATGCTTAGCATTAGAAATACAAATACAAAAGCAAAGATAACTATTATGTTCTAGTGGGGCAGATGACACACATAGGTGAGTGATGAGAGGCACTTTGGTGAATAGGATCACAGGACACCAAATAGTGGCAGTTAACCAATTTGATCATGGTTCCTGATTGCAGTCAAAGAGAAGTCATCTAAGTATCTGCTATATGTCAGGCACTGTACTAAGATGCAAAGACCCAAAAGAAACAGTGGCTGCATTCAAGAAGTTACATTCTGTTGGAATCATCTAATTTCCCACATACCTTCTTACAAATGAGGAAACTGAGACTCAGAGACATTGAAGGATTTGTCCAAGGTCACATAGCTCACAAGAGGTAAAACAAAGATTCCAACCAAGATCTTTGAACTCTAAAGCAAAGAGCTTTTCTACACTTTTCCAAGGAAATGTGGGCATCATGGGGCACTTCTGATTTCCAGAACAGGTTTTGAGCTTACAAGTGTATAAAACAACTGAGGGCCACTCTTAAGTTGAGCACTTAGAATTACAGAATACTCACAGAATTATAAAACTGGAAGAGTAAGAGAGAGATTTGGGCAATGATCTGGGAAGAGTGGTAGAAGAAATTGTAAAGGTAAGTAACCATCATAAGAAAGTATATCCATAGGCAATAGAACAGAAGGCCCAAGACACAATCTTAAGGGCAGAGGAATAAGAAAGTACCAGTTGAGGAATAATTGTTAAGAACAAAGACTTGATAAACCCAAGATGAAAGAGTGATCGACTGTATTAAATGCTTCAGAATTGTAAAACACGCACAGTAGAGAACCCTTTGATAGAGTGATGAGGGAGGAACATAATGTGGAGATTTGGCAAAAGTCAGTATATTTACTTGCAGAAGACAAACCTTTGGCCCCAGGGTGCAAAATATAGGTTGGGTAAAGAATATAAATCCAGCAGTTTTGCATCTTCTAACATTTACTTGCAGAACAACAATTGGCCCTGGAGAGAACAAACAGGTCCTTTTGATGAATTGAAAGTAATGTCTATAGATTGGGAGAGGAGATATTTTCCCCCTCACAGTTTTAATTTATTCTTTCCATTTTTCATGGAAACAGAATCACAGACTTAGAAAAAAAGATTTTAATATCCATGCAGTCTAACCCATACCCAGAAGTGGTCATCCAACCTCTGCTTGGAGACCTTGAATCCAGCACCTCTGGAGGCAGTCCATTCTACTTTTGGATGGTTCTAATTGGTTAGGAAGTTTCTCTTTACATCAAACCTCAGTTCACCTCTTTTTAGCTCCTGATTCTACTCTCTGGGGCAAACAGAAAAACCTTTCTTCTACAACAAAACCATTCAAGTACTTGAAAACAACCATCACGATTCTTTTCAGGTTTTGTCAGGCTACAAGTCCTTAGGTCTTTCCACAAGGACATACCTGGGGACATGGAGTGAAAGTCCTTCCCCTTACTGGTTGTTCTCTGGATATTCCTCAAACTATGGGGCCACAAATGAACACAATATTCCAGATGTGATCTGACTGGTTCTGAGCACACAGGAGAATCATCACCCTCTTATTCTGGGAAGTAATAGCCCTCTTCAGCAGCTCAAGATCATGTTACCTTGTTTGGCTGCCACATCACATTGCCAACTCATACTCAGCTTTTTAGCAGGAAAATATTGGGAGTTATGTGTAGAGTAATGGATTGTGATTTTTTTTTGCTTGTTTCTATTTTTCTCTAATTCTTGAGGCATATAATCTGATTTCTGTAACAAATAGTCAGGGAGTTGAAATCCTGGATCCACTTTAATCCTTACATCACTTGGATGATTTCCTGTTTCTTTGGCCCAGGCATCCTCACATGGCCAAAGCCAAAGGCAAGAAAATCTTTAATGCTTCAGAGAGAAGGATAAAGAGGAGCAGAAAACCCATACTCTTTGGATTATATTCAGCAAGGACAAACTCTGTTATCTCCTGAGCCAAGTAAAATCTCTTATTTTTCCAGAGACAAATAACTGGATATTATTAAATTGTATTGATACACTTTCTTTTTTTCTATAAATAATTAAATGGTTTATTGATGCTCTTTTTTTTTTAACATCATTGTCACTTCCCAGTAACTCACCACCATCACCATCACTACTGCCCCCATAAAAATCTTCCTTTGCAACAAAGCTTAGCAAAGCTCACAAATTAACACATTGGCCATATCTGTTAAGGTATGCTTTGTTCTATATAGTCTAACACCTCTCCATTGAGATATTATTGTTGTTCAGTCTTGTCTGACTCTTTGTGATTCCATTTGGGATATCTTTGGCAAAAATACTAGAATGGTTTGCCATTTTTTACAGATGAGGAAACTAAGGCAAAACAGGATTTACCCAGGCTCACACAACTACTAAGTATCCAGGTTGGATTTGAATTCAGATCTTCCTGACTCCAAGCCCTACTCTATCACAGAACTGCCTCTCTAAATATTCCACTGAGAGGATAGAGTCATATTTAAATATTTTCCTGGTCACAATAAGTCACTGTATGATTCAGGCTTCTGATGTCTTTCAATGTTATTTTCCTTTTCATTTTTGCGGTCATTGCGTAAATTGTCCTTATGATTCTGTTCAATTCATTCAACCTCATTTTATATAAATCCTCTCACATTTTTCTAAATTCTTCATATTCATTGTGTCTTATAAGGCAATTAATTGGTGGAGGGTGAGGGTGAAAGGAAGACAAGGGAACAAGTATTCATGAAGTGTCTGCTAATTGTTATTATAATTCTCATTTCACAGTTGAGGAAACTGACAGGCAGAGGTTATGTCACATAGCTAGTGTATGAAATCAAATTTCAACTCAGGTATGTCCAGTTCTGTGATCTAAAGCATGGCTTCTTAAATGTTTTCCTCTTGCAACCCCTTTTCACCCAAGAAATTTTTGCATGACCCTGGTATACAGGCATATAAAATAGGCATACAAATCAAACATTTACTGATAACAAATCATAAAGTAATTTATTTTAAAACAATTCTTTGGTATGCATATAATTGTATCATTTATGAAAGATGAAAGCAAATTTGCCTCCTAATAAGATAGATGTGCTTATTTATTTTTGCATAAAAAATTAAATCTTGGTATAATATTTAATATTTTTTACTGTTGCCAAATTTTTCGTCATCTCCTCATTCAGTTGGGGTTATGACCCACAGTTTAAAAACCTTGATCTATATTACATTTGTCCTATAATTCCTCAAATCACTGACACCCATTTTGCTTCCAGTTCTTTGCTAGTACAGAAAGGGTTGCTACAAATATTTTGATATTTATATAAGATATTCTTTTTTTTGCCATCTTTAGGATTTATGCTAAGAAGTGGTATCACTGGACCAAATAGAGCATATGTAGTATAATGTCAAATTGCTTTACCAAACAACTGAACCAATTTATATCTCTTTATTGCATGTCTTCTCACAAACCCTCCAATGTTTAGCATTTTCTTCTTTTATCTTTATAAATCTCAGAGTTGTTTTAATTTCCATTACTCTTTTTATTGTAGTGGCTTGGAGCGTTCACTTAAGTGTTAGTCAAATCACTTGGGACAAGAAACAATTTTAATGTGGTTTCATTTTATAACAAAAACTATTGTGTATGTGCTTCTACCAGTGCAATGCTGTTTCAGAAGTCTGACCTTGATCAGAGGAAACTAGATTGTGCTAGTTTTTCTATCTTTATATAATTGACAGTCAAGTGCTGAATTTTATGAAAATGTGTTTCATTGCTTTCTTGTTTCTTTTTAAATTCTTTGTCTAAGAAAGGATTTTACTCTAAGGAAACACAAATGGCGTAATTCTCAAAGAGTACATTTCAATGACTATTAGAGATATTGCAATAGCCACTGGGATATTGGAAAGTTAAGTGTTTCAAGGATTATTCAAGCCTACAATGAGATAAAGAACAGTTATATGAAGCACAAAAAAGTACAATCAAAAACAAACAAAAAATACCAAGAACTAAAAAACTATTGCTGCAAAATAGCCTAATTAATCTTCAAGAGGAAAAAATAAATAAGCAAAGCTATTCATAAGGACCTGGAAGTTGTAGAGTTGTTATTGATTTTTCTATAGTGCAATATATTGAAATTAAAAGAATAGTAAATGAATTCAAATTTAAAAAAATCAATGCTAACTTTTGGTATTAAAGAAAAAATACAACCAAGAATAACCTATCCAGCTAGAATGAGCATTATCCTCCAGGGAAGAAGATGGTCATTCAATGATATAGGTGAATTTCACCTATTTCTAATGAAAAGACCGGAGCTGAACAAAAAATTCAACACCCAAACACAGAACTCAAGAGATGCATAAAAAGGTAAAAAGGAAAGGACTCTTGAGAACTTTATTTTTACTAGGGGGATACTTGAAGTATGGGAGTATAATTAACTAGATATTACTTTGATAATATGAAAAACAGAACTAAAGGGGAAAAGGTTGTCATACTGGGGAAAAGAGGGAAAAAGTGGTAAAATAAGATCTAAAAAAAAAGGAAGTAAAAACAAGGTAAAATCTCTTGAAGAGGCAAAGAAAACCTAATATAATTGAGAGAAAGAGGGGAGGGAGATGAGCATTGTGTAAATCTTACTGTCATCAGGTTGGGCTCTAAAAGTGTATAGCAGA
>JAJPUD010000544.1:201053-216301 GCA_023553655.1 Myrmecobius fasciatus
TCATTGTGTATATATGGCATATTGCTGGATTAAATTCTTATCCATTCTTCTATTCTCATTTCAATGCATTATGCAACCCATTCACATTTAAGGTTAAAATGTTAGTGTTTTATTTATTAATTATTATTCTTTTTTTAATCAGTACTTTGTCTGTAAAATTAGTTTTGATACTCCCCTGTTCTCATAAGTTCCCCCATTTCCATTTACCTGATTTATCCCTAAGTTCTTTGAATTTACTCAAATTGTTCCTCTCTCTTCTCTTAATTTTACTTGGTACCTCACATTTTTGTTGTTGTTGATGATGATGATGATGAATCATTTTAGTCCCGTATTACTCCTCAGGACGCCATTTGGAGTTTTCTTGGCAAAAAAAAAAAAAATACATGGTGTGGCTTTCCATTTCCTTTTCCATCTCATTTTACAGATGAGGAAAATGAAGTAAATAATATTAAGTGACTCACCTAGGGTCACACAACTAGTAAGTATTGGAGTTCAAATTTGAACTCAGATTTTCCTGACTCCAGGTCCAGTGTTCTGTTTACTGTGCCACCTAGCTGCCCTCACATTAAGAGTATCAGTTCATGAAAAAATGAAACAATAGCGAATATAAAAAGTGTTTCATGGTAATCTAAAAAGACTTACATGAATTGATGAAGTGAAATGACAGGACCAGGAAAATATTGTACACAATACTAGCAATATTGTATGATGAAAACTATGAACAACTTAGGTATTCTCAGAAATACAAAAATCCAAAATATTCCCAAATGGCTCATGATAAAACATACTATCCACCTCCAGAGAAAGAACTAATGTTGTCTAAATACAGATTCAATCATACTACTTTTCTTTTTTTTAATGATTTTTTAAAAAATGAATTACATGGAAATTACTGCACATGTATAACCAGTATCAGATTGGAGGAAGGTGTGAGAGAAGAAAGGTTAGAATTTGGAATTCAAAACTTTAAAAAAAATTAAATTGTTTTAACATATAATTTGAGAGAAATCTTTTTTTAAAAAAAAATTTAAGTGTTTTATAATGTTAATTGATATCCCAGATCATGAGACCCACTTCTATCCCTTAATTACTTGCCCTTACACTGATGACATTCCATTACTAAAACCAGCCTATCCTATCTCTGGTTTTAGGTCCCTATTACTAATTTAAATTCTGACTCCTCTTAAAAGTTAATATCACAATTCTCTTTTAGGAAGGGATATAGTTTTAAGGAATGCAAAATTTTCTTAGAGAAGATGGTCTTTGATGTACAAATTTCTTTCAAAGCCTGTTATGAGATGAGTACTTTCATGGGAATATTATTTGGTAGTAACCTCACCCCCATCTTCTATTTTTTCTTCACACTCCAGACCTTTCCCTGCATTGTTTTTTTTTTTTAATTTTAGTCCAACAACATCCATTCTTTTAAAAGACTAAAGGATTTTTTTCTTCTTTGTGTATATATGAAGTTGTAAGAAATATGTTTAGTTTCCATCTATCTTTTTCAATTTATGAGACTTCCCATAGTATTATTGCTTAAAAAAAAAACCAAAAAAACCCAAAAAACCCAACAAAAAACATTGATTCATTTTTCCAGTTACTTGTTTTCCTTCTAATTTTGACTGCATTGATTTTATTGGTACAAAAACTTTTCATTTTCATGTAATTAAAATTATACATCTTGTCTTTTGTAATAGTCTCTATCCTTTGAGTATAAAAATTTCCTCTAACTACAGATATGAGAAGTGATTTCTTCTTTACTTCTCTAATGTACCTGTGATGTCACCTTTTGTCTAAGTCCTGTATCTATTTATAGTTTATCTTAGTATGTGGTATGAAATGTTGGTCTATATTTAATTTCTGCCAGATTGCATTACAGTTTTCCCGGAAATTTTTTGTTGTTGTTGTTGTTTGTTTGTTTTGTTTTGTTTTGTTTTCCACATAGCAAATACTTAGTTTATTTAATTGAAGTCTGGAATACATATAGTCATACCATGCTGAATATGCTAACAAGCTTACATATATGAGAATAATAATAAAATGTCAAAGAAGTTCCTTGAAGGGACTGTGAAGCATCTATAGATATTCAGGTCTGGTTGGCTAACCATATGGTTGAGAGAAGCATTTTTAAAATTGTCTGCATAGCCAGAACTGTCTGTCTTCAAAAAGATCTGATTTGCTTTGGGCCCTCTCTTTTTCTCTTTTGCTCATTTTATTTCAGTTGGTGACCTTTTCTGCTCATTGTGTTCAATAAGAGAGCATATGGAAGTGAGAAGAAACTTCATAGGGTTTTTCCCCTATGAGGCCATATGAGCTCTAATAAATGGGTCTTGCTCTGTGGGCTTTCCATTCATTCTTTTCCATTGTAAATTAAGGGAGTATAATCTCTAACCTTGGTTGAGAGAGTGAGCCACAGGAATATAGAAGTCAGAATCTAAATTAGGTATTAACTCCAGCTCAGTATTAATGTCTTCAGAAGTGAGGACTGTCTACCAAAATAAGATCAAAATGGGTAAATGATCTGGGCATAAAGGATGAAATCATAAATAAATTAGGAGAACAAGGGACAATTTACTTATCAGATCCTTGGAGAAGGGAGAAATTTATGACCAAAGAACTAGAGAACATTGTGAAAGGCAAAATGGACAACTTTGATTACATTAATTTAAAAAGGGTTTTCACAAACAAAGCCAACAGAAATAAGATTAAAAGGGAAGTACAAATCTGGGAAATATCTTTGCTGCCAATATTTCTGATAAAGGTCTCATTTCTAAAATATATAAAGAACTGTGTCAAATTTATAAGAATACAAATCATTCCCCAATTAATAAATGATCAAAGATCATGAACAGACAATTTTCAGATGATGAAATTAAAGCCAGCTATAGTTATATGAAAAAAAGTTCTAATAACTAAATTGATTAGAGATTATTGATTAATTAGAGATATTACCTCATGCTTCTTAAGCTGGGTAAAATAACAGGAAAAGATAATGATATATGTTGAAGGTGATGTGGGGAAAATGGGACACTAATGCATTGTTGGTGGAATTGTGAAATGATCCAACCATTTTGGAGGACAGTTTTGAACTATGCTCAAAGGACTATAAAACTGTGCATACCTTTTGATCCAGCAGGTTCACTACTGGGTCAAGATCATAAGAGAGAGAAAAGGATGTACAAAATGTACAAAAATGTTTGTAGCAGCTCTTTTTGTGGTAGCAAAGAATTGGAAAATTAGTAAATGTCTGTCAATTGGGGAATTGGCTGACAAATTGTGGTATATGAAGATGATGGAATATTATTGTTCTATGAAAAAAAAATAGCTGACTTCAGAAAGGCCTGGAAAAATTTACATGAACTTATGCTGAACTCAACAAGCAGAACCAGGAAAACATTGTACACAATAACAGCAAGAATATGCAATGATCAACTATGAAAAACTTAGTTCTTCTCAGTGATTCAGTGATCCAAAGCAATCCCAATAGACTTTGGACAGAAAATGTCATCTGCATCCAGAAAAAGAACCAAGGAGACTGAATGTAAATCAACACATGCTATTTTCATTTCTTTTTTCTGTATTTTTAATCTCTCCCATGATTTTTCCCTTTTGTTCTAATTTTTCTCTCTTAACAAGATTTCATAAAGCAATGTGTGTTAAAAATAAATAAATTTATTAGAAGTGAGGATTGTTCTTTGGGAGTGATCTAAAGTAAACCTAGTCCAACACCCAATAGTAGTTATTCTGTATTTCTCTATATAAAACATAGCTGGACTAATGCTATGTAGGAATTAAGAGGCTAATGTCGCATAAAGAATATGCCACAGGAAAATGCTTAGACTATTTGTGCCTTAACATTGTAAGATCATATTGGTCTGATCAGCCACAGTCAGATATATTGTATCTTGATCCCAACATAATGGTGTCATTTTGGTCTCAATATCTTTTTTATAAAGCTAAATGAGGCCAAGAGGTTAAACAAAACTATGGTGTTAATCAATGGGAAGAACAAAACTTAATGGAACTTAAGATAGAAGTATTATCCCATGTACTCTATTACTCTGAGGAGAGGAGATAGACAGCTTGGTTCTGGGAGAGCCAAAGCACACCAGTAACTGTGGTTTTGGGGTTTGTTGAACAATATGTTATTGGGTATTTCCTTCTATATAACATGTAACTGATTTTTTAAAACTATTTTTAACTATTTTAACTACTATTTTTAGCTATTTTTCTAACTATTACCAAATTTTTTTGATAAATACTGCTTTGCAGTTTAAATTGCAAAACCTTAAGGTCTGGCACCATTAAGCCCCTTTCTTTTGTGTCTCCCCTCTCTCCCCATTATTTCCCTTCAAATTCTTGATCTTTTGAGTTAGTAGATTCATTATCATTTTTCTATCTGCTTAAAATAATCATTTGATAGATTGATTGGTATAGCATGGATCAAGTAATTTAATTTAGGTATTATTGTGATTTTTATTATATTAGTACAATCTACCCATGAACAATTAATATTTCTCCAATTATTTAAGTCTGCTTTTAATTCTATAGAGTGTTTTATAGTTGGATTTATATAATTTTAGGGTATACCTTTGCAAATAGACTTCTAAATATCTAATAAATTCAGTAGTAATTTTAAATGGAATTTAAAGGAAAGTTAAAAGGAATAGATGATCAAAAGTATCAAACACTGTCAGTATGTATACCTTGCTTTTAGTAAATTCTCAAGCCAATCTACTAATAGTGTTCATATTTGGTGGGAATTAATTATGTGACCAGGTACCAAGAAATATTCTTAGGAAGTTCCCTTAAAGTAATATAATCACACAATACAATAATACTAGAAGTAATATAATCTTAATATTAATCTAACTTCTTTCATTTTGAAAATGAGGAAACTGAAAGCCAAAGAAACTAAATGACTACCTAGGGTCATATAAATAGTAAGTGGTAGAGCCTACCATAGTGGTAAAGACAGGGAGATTATATAAAAGGAGATCTGCCTTGAAATTGTTTGAGTTGCTAATAATATATCTAGTTTTCTCTCTATCTTGATATCAAGCACAATGAGATAAAAGGTATCATCTGTATAGTAATGATTACTGAACCTCCATAAAAGAGGCCAGGGGGATGACTATATCATGCTCCACCTCAACACACTCCAGTAGTTCTCTATTACCTTCAGGATCAAATATAAAAATCTGTTTGGCTTTTAAAGTCCCTTACAACCTGGAGTATTCCTACTTTTCACAATTTACTGCTTTGCACATAACCTCAAATGCAATAATACTGATTTTTCTTGCTGTACTATGAACATAATAGTTCAGCTCTAACTCCCATTCCTTTCACTAGCTATTGCAGCCCCCTCATGCCTGAAATGCACACCCTCCTCAACTATTCTTCCTGGATTTCCAGCTTCCTAAACACTCAGCTCAAATCCTTCTGCCAGAGCCCTTTTCTAGTCCACATTTCCCTTATTCCTACACACATTCATTGCTAGTGCTTCCTTTCAAAATTATTTTCCACTAATAGGTTATAAATGTTATATTTGCATAGGGTTTTTTTTTTGCATATTGTCTCCCCCATTAGAATGTGAGTGCCTTAACAGCAGGCTCTGTGTTTTGATTTTATTTACATACCCAACACTTAACACAGTGTCTGGTACACAGTATCTACTCAATAAATGCTTGTTGACTAACTACTGATCCAACTCTCAGTAAAGGTTAGAAGGTATGCTAAGCAAAAGTATCTGCTGGCTTTTATGACTTTGTCAAGATTTCAAGGTTAACTCAATCTCCTCAAGCTAAGAGGATCAGGTTCCTGGTACTAGATTATGCCTTTTTCCCTGCCCCTAGCCTGACAAAGGTACGGTTTCCTGGAAATGGACCATCCAATGATGACTAGCATTCAAGTCTGTCCACAAGCTTCTTCTAGCCTATTTTACAGTCTTATTTCATGCTTATTTCAGTGTACTTTATTTTCCAGGCAACCTGGACTATTTAATTTGTCCTATTCTGTAACTATGATTTTGTTCATACTTTTCCAATCCTTGAATAGATCTTTTTCTCTGACTGCTCACATTCTAACCTCTCTGACTCTGACAATCTCTTTTTAAATTCTTCCCTTTGGGCAATGCCAATCTCATATAGGACTTTCCCCAAAAAGTCTTCCCCATTCATGCAACTAGCAATAATTATTCCTTCCTTGAATATCCAATAGCATTTTGTGTTGTGAGTAAAATTCAACAAAGGTAAATTGAGGCCCATTCCAAGCAAGATAACATTTTATTAATAGTTCATGGACATCCCAATAAAAATGGATCAATGGACCTGTCTCTGTTTTAAGTCAAAGATCCCAGGATGGAAACTTAACTCATTTTTATAAGGACCAAAAAAAGAAAAGTACAGGTAGGTGACATCACAAGGTTTTGAAGAAGATAATTGATCACATAGCTGAGGCTAGAGGGAATACTATAATCGGTTGAAAGTTGGTAATTAAAAGACTAGCAACAATCCCTACCATCATTCCTGTGATTAAAAAGTATTTATTTTTTAAATCCACTTGCAAGGTTAAAAGATAGTGACCCAGACTTTAGAGAGCAAACCAGAAATCCTTGAAGAATATCTCAGTGGTTTAAGGATACTAGACTAAACTCCCAAAGGTCCACCCACATTCCCCCAAAATAGTAGAATTTTCTTGAGGCAAGAATGTAATAGTGATTTAGCAAGAAAACTGACTTTCTAAACTTAACTTATTATAAGACCATCATTGAACTTCTGCCCTAAGTTCAGAGCCAAAAAACCATGACTTAGTTACAGGACAAAATAAATTAACTGTAAATAGGATTAATAGAAATGATACAGAATCAATTTAATCTTCTCATTTGGATCTCTCCTTTGCCATATTCTTAGTTAGATTGGATTCAGAAATTCCATTCCACAAGCATTATTGATTTATTATAACAAATCACATTGAGAATCAAATTACTATAGGATTATTGTTCAAAGATCCTGGGCTTTAGAATTGAAAGGTATGTTTGAGGTCATGTACTCTCTCCACAATGTGGCAGATACTCTTGCTTCCAAAACCAGTATTCTTTTTTTTTCTTTTTTTCTAAATAGACTAAATTTATTCAATATCCTAGAAAAAATTGTGATTTTAAGTGTTGAATAGTATGAAAAATACAAAACAGTATTATGTTCTAATATATTCCAACAAAATACAAATACATGACATATATAGTACATAATACAGGCAAAGGAATAAGTGGAAGAAAAATGCAAAGGAATAAGTGGAATTTAACAGTAAATAAATATATATAGATGTAGAGGTGATCTATATTATAACACAATCTACTAATAGTAGTCATTTAAGATGTTAATAAAAAATTGGTATGACTCAGGAGAAAAGTGATAATGGCTAGGATTCATCCATGTACATCAATGACTATTCTACATAGAAAATCTTGTGCTATAAATTGTAATGCCAGAGGAACTGAGGCAAGATAGAAATTCGAGATTTTTAATAATTTATTGGTGGAGAGCTTAGACTAGTCAGCTGATTGGACTCTTGTCTCAAAGTATCCAGCAACAAGTGAGGGATTCCAGAGACTCTTATAGGGCTCCAGCAATCAGGGAAACAAGGGCAAAGGGAGATAGAGCACTGGAGGAATAGAAGTTCCAGGAAAGGACCATAAATTCAGTTCTGACAGGTTGGGTGTACGGAGGAAGGATCATAAATTCTAATTGATGTCTAGAGACAGAGGTGTGAGACCAGAAAGATATGCCCAAACACTGGAGATAAGCCATCTGGGGTTTTATGACTGTTTGGAATGCTAGTGGCCACAGCTCCCAGCCCTAATTATTTTAGTCCTAATGGCCAGACAGGCGGGGTTTGCCATCAGGAAGACTGAAGCAGAACAATTCAGGGAAATTGAAGCAGGGAAACTGAGGCATAAAAAAACAATGTGCATATAGTTTATGTTCAATGATATTGTACAGCTCAAATGAGATTATGGGTTAAGCACTTTGCAAAACTTAAAACACTATATAAATACCAATTATCATTAACTACCACCACCACTACCATCATCATCATTATCATCATAAGTCTCCAGTCACTAGACCTCCAATCTGCTGTTCACATTGTTGCCTGATCCTTCTCTTGCATTCCTGTTGAGCTCAAGCAATAGTTATAGAGCAATACAGGGTTGTGTTAGTAAATGTTTAACAATTGGCTAGCTAGGAGGAAAAGAAGAAAGGTCCCCTGCTTTTAAATCTAATGTGCATTATTAACACTTTGCTAAGCCTAGATAAACAATAATAAATCAAGCACTTATTTGCAATGATTGCAAATTTCTGAAATTTAAATGCTCATCCTGAAAATTTTAAATAATCTTTCTTGCAACTTTATAGGTGGCTCCTGCTCACCCTTGTGAGAAGATAATTTTCTCCTGAAGGAGGAACATGTAAAATTACATGTAGACTAAAGATTCAAATCTAAGAAATTTAGAGGGTACACATTAAAAAGAACTCTTCATTGTAATGTCATTTATATTATCAAACTTACAAAATCTAGTCTTAAAAACTAGTACTGAGTGACAGTATAAAATAAACAAATTGCTACTCTCATCTTCACCATCTTCACTAGTTAGGTAAAACATGTTGAATTTATTCTTAATACTCATAAAGCTCTCTTTAAAAAGTTTTTGACAGTGTGATGAACATAATGTGGGCTAAGATTACCCCTGTGCAGTGAGTTCATATAAGAAAGGTTTTTCTTGGTTCTTTTTTAGAACTGGAAAATGTCATGCACGGCATTTATCTTATCTATAACATTGCAATATTCAAAAAGTCTGAATTTTTTTTCAAAGCAACAAAGTGATTCTATATCACAAAAACCTTTTCTTTCCAGTATAAGTTTATATTAAACATCAAAAAAAAAACAAAACAAGACACTAAATAAACTCATACTGTGTACTGCAGTATTTCTCAAGAGGTTAAAAGAAATTAAATATATAGTCTACATGCATGAAACATTCACAAAGGTTAACAAATAATCTAGAGCTATTTATTTAATCATATAGGTATTCAATATGGTCATTAAGTAATGTGCTGCCAAGAATTATATATGATGTGTCCTAAAAGTCTTAGTGCAGTTTAATGTTATTAATATTTAAATTGCATTAAGATTTTGGGAACACCTTGTATAATATAGAGAAATATCAATTTATTTACAGGTGAAATTTCCTAGAAAATGTGCCCAGAAAGCACTAATCTTTGTGCTTTATACAATCCTGCAGAAATATATACCTATTTCTTTAATAATCAGCATATACAGTGTGTTCTGTACTCAAGCAAAATGATAATAAGACCTAAGAAGTAGAGCATAGAGCATGTACAGTAAGGAAGACCTGAGTTCAAATCAAGATTTAGACACTTAGCTGTGTGATCCTGGAAAAGTCATTTAACCCTGCTTTGCTTCAATGAGCTGGAGAAGGAAATAACAAATCACTCTAGTGTCTTTGCCAAGAAAACCCCAAATGGAGTCACAGAGAGTCACACATGACTAAAACAAAGGCTAAAGAACCAAGTATTTGTCAAAAGCATGATTTGAACTTAAGGTCTTCCTGATCCCAGAGCTTTATCCTTACCTGCCTTACCACCTCTCTATGCATTTAAACAAATTATACTTTTTTTTTTTTTTTTTTTTTGCTGAGAAATTGGGGTTAAGTGACTTTCCTAGAGTCACACAGCTAGGAAATGTTAACTGTCTGAGTTCAGATTTGAACTCAGGTCCTCCAGACTTCAGGGCTGGTGCTCTATCCACTGCACCACCTAGCTAACCCTACAAAGCATACTCTTAATAAATGTTTTTATCTTATCAAAAATGTATTTTATGACATCATAAAAATCATGATAAGCATGGTAAGGCCTGAAGTGATTGTATTTTTAATCATTAGAGTCAATCAGGAATTATTTAGTAAAGCCCCCATTAAATACCAGACATGGAGCTTGGTAGTAAACTGGAAAGTCTTGCAAATTCGGAGTGAGACAGTTCTTGCCCTCAAAGACCTTCCATTCTAGGAAGAGAAAGGGAGACAATTTGTTCAGACACAAATCAATATAGGAACTATAAACAAACAAACAAACAAACAAAAAACCCAATAACTTAGCATCTGGAAGAAGGGAGAGGCATTAATAACTAGGATTATTGGGAAAAGTCAATTGAAAAAGAGAACATTTAATCTGATCTTTGAAGTCATCAAGAGATCATTCTAAGAAGCAGAGGTGAAACAAAAAATAGCATTTTAGACATTGGAGACAAACCCTGAGTAAAAGCAAGGAAGTAGGAAATAGAAATATTGTGTGTAGGGAAGAGCAAGTTACCTGGCTGAATTATAAAGGGCAAGAAATGATATGTAATCAATCATTTTAGAGATTTAGTCTCAAGCGAGATTATGAATAGTTAAAAATACTAAACAAAAGTTTATGTTTTAACCTTAAGGCAAACAGGGAGCCAGTGAAAATTTTTGAGTACCTGAACTTTAGGAATATCAATTTGTCAGCTATGTGGAAAATGCATTAGAAAAGGAAGAAACTGAATTCAGGAAGAAATTATTGCTATTATCCAAATGAGAAGTAATGCAGACTTGGACTTGGATGATTTAAAGGTAAGTAGAGAGAAAGGGATATATTCAAGAGAAACTGAGGAGATGAGACTGACAAAGCATCATAGTGAGGGTAGACAGTTAAGAAAGAATGAAAAGTGAAGTAGAATTTCTTGGTTACACACCTGGGTAAATAGCAATTAGTGAATCATATTTCCACTGTAAAGTCATAGGAGTCATTTATACAGGCTGTCCCCCAAATCTTAGTGTAGACTATAAAACTGCACTAAGACTTTGGGGATGTCCTGTATAAACCTGTCAAGTGAAGACCTTTTCATCTACATGGAAAGGTTCCCATGTTCTACTGGCCTTGTAGTTCATGGTCACTGTCTCAGGAACAGTCACCAACTAAATCTTGAGAATTTTTTCCCAACTATCCATGCCCATTTTTCCTGGCAATTCTGCCCTGGAGCCAAGGGTGGGCTCACTCCAAGAGAGGTTATAAGGTACTGGACTTAGTTGCCCTCTATCTTGAGGAAATCTGCTTTGCCCAGAACAAAGGGACAAAGGTGTTATCAACTTCATGCATTTAGCTGGTCTTTCAGAAAGAGACTCACAACTCTGGTTCTAATGACTGCCTCTTCCTAAAGAGAAACATTAAGAACAGCAGAAACATAAGTAGGTTCTGTAAACTTGTAATCATACATGTCAAACACATTGTACTATTTTTCCCCCTCTAAAGTAGAAATGGTGGGAAGTAATATAGAGTGGGTGTTGTAAATTGTGTTTTCTATGACAGAAGTTAATTCTAAACTAAGTATTCCCTGAAAGAAAAACAGAGAAAACATTTTTACATGTCTATCATTTGTCCTTAGAGGACGCAGAAACAAATATGTTTTTTAAAGCTTGACATCAGTATTATTCTAGGTGGCCTCAGGCTATGTGCTTTGTTTCCAGTTTGTAGAATTGGAGGGATAAGAAAACAGCTTTGCATTAAGAGGAACACATTGTACAGGTTAATCATAGCCATGCAGAAATCTGAATGCTGCCAACAAAATAATGGAGCCTGGGTGCCAGGGGAGCCACAAGGCTGATTCAGAGGGAAACCCGGGGACAATAACACCTCGTTTGCATGAGGCAAAGCATTCCAGGCATGTGCTTTGCAATTAATATTTGATGTGGCTGACAAAGAAGTTTTTACTATTGTCAACAGCGACAAACACTTGTAAAAATTTAATTGGCTAAAAGTTCATTTCAGTGTTGTACAATCAGGAAGCACCACTGAAGAGAGGAGAGATTTTTGAAATGTTTAAATTTTAAAGGGATGTAAATTGGAAAGGCAGATCAAGAGAGAGGGGATTTGCAAGTGCAAAACTGTCTGATGAAGTTGAGTCATTACCCAGTCAATATTTTATCAATTAACTCACTTAATGGTCATCTGAATAATGAGTCATATGGAATGCAGTCATTTTCTTGTGAGCCTGAGGCCTTTTGCAAAAACAGATTTTACAAAGAAAAGGACATTTCTAAGAAGATTTGGGAGAGGGCTCCCTTACTTATCTATTCTAAGTATAATTAAAAAGACCAACCTATCTTAAGTGACATTATGCCCAGCTCAAGATTTACTCCTACCAAAACTGAGGGTAGATCACATTTACATGGTAGATATATTTTTCCTCAAAGTACTGTGTAGAAATTTTTAAACTAAATTTCTGTTTGTTAAATAACATTTTTTTACTGAATTGGGGAGCTCATATTGAACAGCTTATATAACAAAAGTAGTTTGCATATAGTGTGTTCAAGTATGGGTCTGACCAGATGGCCTCTAAGGTTCTTCTCATCTTTGAGATTCTGTGATTCCATGTTTGGAATCAGCTCACAGCTCACTACTTGGATGAACAACAATCCCCTATTTGATAATGTTGTTTTTTGTCCTCTGTTCTTCAAGAGGACCAAGACTACAGGGAGGTGATATCTTAATATGCAAGTGAATTGGATTTAATTGAGGGAGGGCTGGGCAAGGTCACCTGCCTTACTTTCTCCCCAGAACCATCTAGGTCTAATGGCAATATATAAATCAGGATGATTGGAGATAGCCCTAGATATAGTGGGAGACCTTGGCCTTTTTAAGATCTTTAACAGGTCACAGTTTGACTAAGACACTGTCATATCAGTGATGAAGTATAGATAATTTCAGAAATGAGGAAGAAAATGGCCTCAATTACCTGGAAAAAAAAAATCAGCCTAGGAGGGAAAGATCCCTAGGGTTCCTGGACAAAACAGAAATGCTATTTACATTCACTCTGAGCCAATCAGGACCCAAACAATGACCAATTGGGGATTAGTCTGGGACCTATTATTAGCCAATCAATGACAGCCAGAGTGATCTGGGTTTGAGACATGATCCTTAAGAAAGAAATCTAGCTGGTAAAACACTAGATATCTTATGAGGGTTCCAGCAATCACAGTTTATATTCCTTTGAGCAAGAGCAAAATATTTGCAATTTAAAGGAAGTCTATAATGAATACTTTTATATTGGAAAGAATCAATTCTTTATAGTATGATCTGATTTTCTAAGCAATTGAATTTTCTTGAAGTGGGGCACACTTTGCAAAGAAATAAGCACTATTTCAGGCAGTAATTCATTTGAGGAAAGTGGCCAAATCAAAATCCCAAATTCTTCCAAACTTGTGCTTTCCTCTTCCCTCTTTGAAATATATAGGTAGTAGCCAGCTGTCCTTCATTTCTCACTGAGGAGCCACCAAATCCTGCTTTATCTTTGTGCTCACATTGTTTTTCTTTTGTTCAGTCAGATGCAGTTGTGGGATTTCATAATGAATAAACATAATTAAGGATGATCAGGTGGCAGAATCAGACCAATTGACTCCAAATTTCCTGATCTAAGAGAACTCTTCTTTCCCATTATAGACTCTGGTCTTAGATTTTCCTGGAAACACTTATCTTTGCTCCTAGAACCACTTATATGTATATCCATCTTCCTAATAGTTCCTCACAATACAACTTCACAAGGTTAAATACTTTGCAACACATTTGAATGCTCAATAGCAGCACTGTCAGGAAATCCTATTTAAGTCTCAAGCTGAAACTATGTTTAGCTCCATTTATGATATTAAAATAACGTCCTAGGTAACCTAAGCTATCTTTGTTTTGAAACTCAAAGTGACAAGCATTTCATTTACTGAATGGTATTTTCCCACAGATCTTTCTTTCCATTTATTTTTAAAATAGTATTTTTTTTATCATTTTTTGACATTATTCTTTAAGGTTCTTAAAGTACATGACTGACTGTGGTCTCATTCATGCTCAAAATGAGTTTTTTTCCTTCCTAAGCAAGGATAAGGAGGGGAGAAAAGAGATTTCAGAGCCAGGCTTCAGTTTTTTTCATCTGTCTAATGAGTGGGTTGGACATGAATATTTCTATTTCTTAAGTACTTTTAGGTGCTTTCCCTTGTACTTATAGTTTTAGGATTCTGATTCTTTTTCACATTCTTCCTGTTGCTAAATCTTATGTAAGTTTATTTCCCTGAATACTGTGCTAGTGAATCAAAGACACATGAATGAAGCCTGCAGCAATCTGGGTGGCAACATGCAATTATAGCCAGGGCACTGGATTTAGAATTAGAAAACTTGAATTTAAATAATACCTCTTCTGCTAACTATATCACCAAGCAAGTTCCTTAAGTTCCCTGTGTTTCAGGTTCTTAAGATAAAAAATAATGATAATAATACTCATATCACCTACTTTGCAGAATTATTTCAAGAAATACATACTAAACCTTAAAATTACATATATATGTATGTATGAGTTATTGTCATTCCCTTGTTACATACTCTGTTCTCCATGGAAGTAATGCTCCAATGTTTGTATCCTGACATGAAGGTAATCCTGGTTTCTTAAAAACTATCTCATTAGTATGCAAGCTTTGCCAGCTTCAAAACAAGCTGTTTAAATAAACTGTTAGATTATACCTGCTGGTGCAAGGACCAGCTACATATCCAGAGGTTCATTACCATCTGGCTGGCAGTGGTATTGAGATCTTAATAAATGCTCTTAATACATTATTTGTCCAGTTTAAGTTGAAATGAGACCCAACTAAATCATATCCCCATAGCCTATAAAGGTAAAACTGAAAGGATGAAAACAGTAACAATTGACATTTATATATTGCTTGAAGGTTACAAAGTGAACCTTACAGTATTAGCACCATTTTAGTCTTAATGTGATACATGAGTTCAATGTTAAACAAATAAAGTTACAAAGCTATATACATTTTTTGGATTATCCTTACAACTAATCTATGAAACATTGTCATCTCCATTTTACAGATAAGGAAATTGAAAATAAGTGAGATGAAATAACTTTCCATGGTCCCACCTGCTGTGATGCATTGAGCATAGCCTGTTTTTCCCAGGCTAGTGCTCTTTTCATTATAACACTCTGGGAACAAATTGGTCCAAACTTAAACTGACTTGCTAGTGTTTTTATAACAGGCTATTTCTATCACTGGTGACACTTTGTAGAAAAGAAAATCACAATAGTCTTAAATGCCACAATGCACAATAATCTTAAATGCCACAATGTCTCAGTCCCTGAAGGAAAATTTCATTCATACCAGG
>JAJPUD010000544.1:216311-256487 GCA_023553655.1 Myrmecobius fasciatus
TAGCACATACATTGCATTATTTCATGCGGCAATCACTTTGGCTAACAACTTTGTCTCGTGTATAGAATTAAGTGATTGGACCAAAGTCCAAACCAGCTGTGTCACTCTATGATGCCATAGATACATTGATTCAATGTGTTAGCTTATTAGATTCTCCAATGAAAGGATTTCTTCAAGTTAGTAAATAAAAGTTCAAGCCAATGTGTGATTACACTGAAAGACAACCCATCCTTCGTATCATTGGTGTCCCTATCAGTGTGGAATAAATCGAAATGATGAATAAGAAATAATCTGATCCTCCTAAATGTTTACATGTAACATTCAACTGATGTCATTTTTCTTTCTCATGTCATACCCAAACATGGAACCAAAATGGAGATGAAATAGCAGGTGACAAAGCTTTCTGAGAATATTACCAACCAATGTCTAAATACATGTCCATTTGTTTGTACCCTTGATCTAAACAGAGAATGTTTATTCATCATAATCCTTCATATACCCTAGAATCAGGGAAACAGAAAGGTGCAAGGGACACATAGATCATTAACTCAAATTCCTGCTTTATAGCTTTCTCATCTTCAAATAAAATAATATTTATAAAAGCATTTAGCATAGTGCCTGACATAAAGTAAGCAACACATACGCACACACACACACACACACACACACCCCTAATCCTTCACTCCCTTCTTTCCTCTTTCCCTTCTCTCTAGAGAGAAGAGAAATGATACTGATACATTTAACCTTAAGACATAGGCCCAAATGTTTTTTAAAACCTTCTACCATTTCCATTGTTCTCTGGATTCTATCATCTCTTCAAGCTCATTTGTCACAACAAAATTCTTAGTAATCTTAGATTTATCAGCCTCATCTTTCTGATAAATCCAACTTCTGACCCCCAAAATGGTCTCGAAATGTTAAAGTGAAGTCAACAGATTTAACAATTTGATCAGTCTCCAGTTTTACAAAGAAAAGTGAATGCCCCACCACCATCTAGTGTACTGAAAGTACAGTAAAATTCCATTAAAGCAAGGACCATTATAAGATGGAAGTAGACTTATCAAATCATTCCCCTTCCCACAAATCTTTTTTAAGAACTAAATACAATATAGTAGGTTAGCCTGCAACTTGCATACAGTATAATATGACAGAAAGAATACTGCTCTTGGAATCAGGAAAGTTAAATTTGATTCCTGGTTTTGATATTTATTCTCTGTGTAACTCTGAGTATATAAAGTTCTATGAGCTTCAATTTCATCATCAGTAATAAGAGTTTTGGTCCCTGTACCCCTTTACCTTTCAGTACATTTTCCCTTAAGGAAATGAATTCTAAAGCTCACCAAGCATATACACAGAAGAAATAAAATAATGCAATGCATTAGTTTCAATAGGATAATAGTTATTTAACAAACATAGCACGGGAACTGATCAATGGAGTTCCCATCCTTCAAGCATTTGCAGTGTCTTGCCTGATGCAATATTCCATGTAAATTTCAGAGCAACAAATATTCACATACCCTTTGACAAGCTGCTCATATCCTCTGAACTAATGCATAGTCCTGATTGGGAACCTGTTTTATAATACTGGCACTAACTACCTCTCTAGGCTGTTGTGAAGAAAGCAATTTGCAAATCTCAAAGTGTTAGATGAATTTAAAATATTACTACTGTTACACCCAGATACTTGGGTTAGAAAGAGGATTCACTGTATCTTGAGAAGGGCATTAAAACTCTTATCAATTCATACCTGTGCCAATATTTGAATTTTTTTCAAAGGAAAGGAAGGAAGGAAGGAAAGCAGGGAGGGAGGGAGGAAGGGAGGGAGGCAGGAAAGAAGTTAGGAAGGAAAGAAGGGAGAAAGGAAGGAAGGAAGGAAGGAAGGAAGGAAGGAAGGAAGGAAGGAAGGAAGGAAGGAAGGAAGGAAGGAAGGAAGGAAGGAAGGAAGGAAGGAAGGAAGGAAGGAAGAAAAGGGTATTAAGGGTATTAAGAAGAATGAATGAATTCCTGTTTAACTAAAACTAGATTACTTATTAATTTTTTTAAAATGTAAAAACCTTTTCAAACAGCATTTTACAAGTACATAGGGCCCAGATTTGGTGCAGAGCAACTGCTCCATGGGTTAATATATTCACCTATAAATAAAAGCAGTGACAGCTCTCCTGTCAGTACTTGCTGATGGACGGTTCCTTTTTCCGCCATTACAGCCTTGTGAATGTGGGAAAATTAATTTAAGTGGTAGTTAATTTCTAATGAATTCCATTCAAGCGGTTAATATGGTGCCTTGATGTTATGGTAACCTTCATGGATCATTGCATTATGTAAATAAATTCTACTTTATGCTGGTTTATTTTAAAAAAAGAGAGAAGAGAGAGAAAAAAAAAGATTGGTGAGCCTGGTTAAATCTTTACTACACATGCACACACAACTAAAAGTTGCTAGGGAAATTTTCTCCCCAAAAGATAAGAAATACCAATATATCAATGAGTGTTCTCTGAATTATCCTCAATGATCAAACTATTCAATTTTAATGTTTCCAGAGCTATTTTTTCCATCATTTGTTAGATTTTTTTCAATCATCTGTTAGATGCCAAAGGGGGAAAAAAAAAAGAAGCTGACTTACAAATCAAGACTAGGTGGGTTTTATGTGCTTCACAGGAAACATTACATAATCTTATTTTGAAGTTGCAGTCATAGGACAAAATCAGATTATTGATTTGTTGGTTACAGAGGAAAATTATAATCAGAGAACAGGAGGCTAGGTCTTCTGCATTATGTCATCCACAAGATAAATGCTTGACTTTTGAAAAGAAATGGAGGAAGTATTCTGCCTGGTTGTTGTACCCCCAAATGTGAGAGAAGAAAAAGCTCTCTGTGAGTTCATAAAACATTTGAAGATGTCTTGCTCAAGTATACCCTTGGCTGCTCAGCCACACTGATCTCTATCAGGACTTGGCATGGTCTTGCAAAGGGCCAATGCCAGTGGAGAAGATGTGATGTGATGAATTTTCCAGTAGCCTTCTCAGTTCCAAATGAAGTTCAGGTCTCACCCAAACTCTCACTCAAAGTTAATTCCTCTGCAGCCTGATTTTTCAATCCATTCAACAAGCTGCCTCCAATTAAAGTGCTGCTCCAATGCCTCCTACTGAGGCAGAGCATAGCCAACATTGTCCCAATGGAACATAAACTTTATCAGTTGAAGCTAAGATTGAAAGTCTCTCACCACTCAGGAGCCCAGGCATAGACCTTTTGTCATTCTAGCAGCAGCTTTCCCAAGTTCACCAGCAGGGTAGTCAGAGAATAGAGAATTTTTCAGCCACAGGATCTCCCTAGCCGTCATAGGTTACAACCTCCAGTGGCAAAGAAAATATCCCAAAACAACAATACTTTGAAGTATTGAAGGAGATTAAGCCCTTGCTGAACACAGAGCTACTGAGCACCCAGGTGACCCTGGACAAGGCATTTTCTCTCAGATTCAGCTCCCTCCTTTGTAAAGTGGGGGTGATAATAGCACCTATTTCACGGAGTTATTGTAAGGATTAAATTATATAATTTAAATGCAGTTCTCTGCAAACCATAAAGCACTATATAAATGCTGGCTATTGTTATTATTATTAATTAGTAAGGCACTATGGAGGACTCATTCCCTTCCCTCCAATTCCCCATTGGCATGTCATAGTGCTGGAAAGTCCCATATTAATCCCTTTGGTTTAAGATAGTAAAATCAACATCTATTAAAATACAAATTATATCTAGAAGGAATGATCAATCAATCACCAAACATTTATTATTTACTATGTGCCAGGCACTGTGCTAAGTACAAAAAGAGGGAAAAAATTAGTCCCTGCTTTCAAGGAATTTACAATTTAATGAGGGAGATAAAATGCAAACAAATATGTACAAACAAGCTGTATGTAGGACAAATATGAAATAATTAGCAAAGGGAAGGCACTAAAATTAAGAAGGATTGGAGATTTCCTGTAGAAGGTGGAGTTTTAATTAGAACTTCAAGGAAGCCAGGGAGGTCAGTAGTTAGAACAGAAAAAGCAAAGCCTTCCAGATATGTGAGACAATCAGAGTAAAGATCCAGAGCATAGAGATGAGGTGGGTTTTTGTTTTTTTGTGGAACAGTTAGGAGGCCAGGGTCATTGGACTGAAGAGGACATGGTAGAGACTAAGGTATAAAAAGATTTTGAAAGTGGGA
Source organism: Myrmecobius fasciatus (assembly GCA_023553655.1). NCBI lineage: Eukaryota > Metazoa > Chordata > Mammalia > Dasyuromorphia > Myrmecobiidae > Myrmecobius > Myrmecobius fasciatus. Next base: position 220,513 of record JAJPUD010000544.1, read on the forward strand.
GAGAAATAGATTAATGAAGAACTTTGAATGCCAAACTAGGTATTTTGTATTTGATTCTAAAGACAACAATAAGCTATTGTACTTTGAGTGTATGTGGGGGTGAGAGAGGATGAGAATTGACATGATTAAACCTTCAAGTTAGGAAAAAATTACTTCCGTGGCTGAAGAGAAGTTGGATTGGAATTGAAAGAAACTTAAGGTGGGAAGATCCACCAGAAGATTATTGCAATAATCCAGGAGTGAGGTAATAGAGCTTGCACAAAGGTGGTGGCTGTTTCAGAGGAGGAAAAGGGTCATATTTGAGAGATATTACAAAAGTGAAATCAACAGGCCTTGACAATGTGAGAAATCTAGAATGACTCCTGAGTTGTAAGTCTGAGAGACTGGGACTTTATTGTAATAGAGAGAGGGTGGGGGGCAAGGGGTTAATTACGGGAAACATAATTAATTTTATTTTGGATGTATTGAGTTGAAAATGTCTACTGGATATCCAGTTCAAGACATCAAAAAAGCAGTTGGAGATGTGAGATTGAAGATTAGCTTTGAGAATCATCAGAATAGAGATGATAATTAAATCTGAGAGAGCTGATGAGATCACCAATACAAGTTTGTAGAGGGAGAAGAGAAGAGATCCCAGGACAGAACCATGAAGAACATATATTGTTACGGTAACACATTAAATTATCATCCATTAACATATTAGATCAAATTGATTTTTATCACATTTGTAAATTAGTCCTAACCAGGAGCAGTTCCATAGTTGGGTACTGGGATACGGTGACAAAGGCTAAGTTTAGAAACAGGGGTTCATCAAAATTTGAAGGGCAGGGATAAAGGAGAGGGGAAGGCCAGGAGTTCCAGGCATAATCAACCTTCCTGCAGAGCCACAGTAGGAAACATTGGGGTAACTAATAGCTCATGCTTGTATAGCTCTGTAAGGTTTGCAAAGTGTTTTGCATTTATTAACCCATTTTATACTTACAATAACCTAGGTACTATTATTATTCCCATTTGTCTCCAGTCACACAGCTTGTATATGCCTGAGATCAAATTAGATCTTCCTGATTTCATGTTCTCCATTTTATCAACTAAGCTACATAGATGTCTAGTTACACTGAGAGAACAGAGTGAAGTCATATTTCCAGTATTTTCTCATTTTGCATGGGGCTGGTTCTGCCCAGATATGCAGTTGCTGGGATTCTTAAGTAGTTTTCCAGAGCAAAATTCTGACTTTCTTTGAGGAATAACAAAGTATATAGCTTGCTGCCCTAAACCTGTTGATAGAGAGCTGATCCAAAAAGCAGAGGCCTGGCTTTCTAGTCTTTTTCTTTGCAAAGGCTAGAAAATCTACTTGGATACATGCCACATAAGCTGAAAAGGGTTCAGGAAAAGTAATCCAGTGCCATCCTCTTTCTAGGTATAAAAATGAGCTTTTTATGCTTAAGTTTATTGCTAAGTGACTTCATATATATGATGGGCATCTTATTTTTTGCATTCTTAATGGCTAGCAGAGAGGGTAAAGGGAAAGAGAGAATTTGGAAAAGGAAATAAAAATAAAAGATTTTAAATATATTGTTAATCTAATGGCTCTCCTGGTACTAGATGTTGCAAAGCTAGAAAGTTTCCAATAATCAACATTTTGAAGATCTCCATCAAATATTTTCTTGAAATTAAAACCAAATAAGAGTTTAGATTGTTGTTTGTTTGTTTGTTTCATTCTCTGACCCACCTATTGAGGTGCACTCTGTGAAACTAGAAAAGGAATTATATGCTTATGTATCAAAATGCACAACTCATAATGCCACATACTTTTTATTAGAAGAGCAGTTTTGGAAAAATCATCATAATTCTGCAAAAATCACTTTGAGAAAATCTCTAGATCTCCCAGGTTTCTTTGAGAGCTAAGCCAAAACTGTAGATCAGAAGACAGCAATATTTCTCAAACTGGACCACAGACCCCATTTACTTTTGTTAAGAAATAGTCCAAAATAAAATAAAATAAAATAAAAATAATATAAAAAAAGAAATAATCCAAAGAGCTGCTAAATAGGATGCGCTGAGTTTTAAAGTTACTAAGGATCTTAGCAGCCATCTAATTCAACCCACATATAAAGAATTCCACTCAGAACACACATAATAGTCATTCAGCCTTTATTCCCATAGCCTACCACCATCTAGGTCTACTTTCTACTTCTTGAAGCCTTCACTACCTTCCAACAAAGCCAGTTTCACTTTGAGTTGTTGTTGTTCAATCATTACAGTCATTTTTGACTCTTCATGACCCCATTTGGGGTTTTCTTGGCAAAGATAGTGGAGTGGTTTGCCATTTTCTTCTCCAGTTCACTTTACAGATGAGGAAACTGAGTCAAACAGGATTTGCCCAGGGTCACACAACTAGTAAGTGTCTGAGGCTGGATTTGAACTCAAAAAGATGAGTTTTCCTGACTCCAGGCCCAGAATTCTAATCACTTTGCCACCCTGTTGCCCCTTCACTTTTAGACAACTTTAACACTTCAGAAACTTTTCTGACATCAAGTCTAAATTTGCTAGTTTGTAATTTTCTAATTCTTCCCTCTGGGATCAAACAGAACTAATTTAATTCCTTTCCACATGACAGCCTTCCAAGTTTTTGCAGACATCTACTTATGTCCTCCCTGAATCTTCTCTTCTCCAGGATAAATGTTGTCAGTTTCTTCTACCACTTCTGATAGTATATGACCTCAAGGACTTTGAACACCCTCATTTCTCTCCTTTGGATTTCTCTAATAATATCCTTCTTGGACAATGGTAAAACAAATTGTAAAAAATTTTCCAGTTGGTCTCTCAACTCCATATTCCTTCTTATTAAGAGGTCATTTTGATGCACAGAGATTTTTAGCTTAATGGTGGATAAAAACACAGCAAACCAATTTACTCTGTGTTCTGAGCCAGTCTCCACCGTCCAGGTGCTTCTGCATCTGCATTTGGGGTGAGAGAGATGGAGAACACATGTTCTATGGCCCCAGAATGTCTACTTCCTTACCATCTTGAGTTCTATTTTTCTCAAAGATTCTGCTTGACAGATGTCCAGGATCAAATGTCCAGAGTATCAACAGGAGCAGCAATGTCAGTGCTATGGCATGTGACCACTATGATCCAATACTTTTGTTAACTCTGTCACTTAAGGTAAAAAGTGGGGAAGGATAAGACTGAACTGGGACCCTTCCTCCCCCAACTCATGGGTTTTTCATCATCTTGAAATTTGAATGCTAAAACTAGAATCAAAAGACAAAGACAAAGTTGGGAGCTTCTTGTCTTCAGAACAATTTCCTCAGAGGATTGTAAACTATTCCCCATACACATAACCTCATCTCTCACTCTGATGTGCACCAATTTTTACTTCTATATTTTAAATCAACTGAATAACCAAGAACCATAGCCAATAGTCTAACTATTCAGGACAATATTCTACATGGCAAAACTCCCCTATTGCAAACCAAACTATTTGAGCGTTCTTTTGATATTATATTGTAATAGGATATGAATTGTTTTATTGATTTGAAAATATGAAAGAAAATACCAGTATCCTGACTTAAATAAATAATTTGGAAGGTTATATTTACAAGATCAATGTTGACTGTGAATGAGAGAGCCTTTGACCCTGGAATTATAGAACATTGGTTTGAATTGTCTTTGACATTTAGAACCTAGATAATCTTGGACAATTATTGACCCTTCTTAAGCTCCAATATCTATAAAATGAGGGGTTTGGATTATATGGCTTTTAAGGTCCTTTCTACTATGATCTATGATTCAATTACATCTATATAATGTTAAATATTAATAAAATAAATATCAATAAAATAAAATATAAACATTAATGCTAAAAACCATTGCTCCTAAAAAGATTGCTTTAGGGATGTGTATATATGTGGGTGTATATATGATATGTATACAATACATATATACAATCTCTATTATATGTATATAATATGCATATATATTATATGTCTGGCAGATAAACACGGAGACAGCTTTGTTTTCATATAGCATTATTGCCCCCTAGTGGAAGTTAATGAAAAGCTTCACCTTCAATTCTTCAGATAACAATCCAATATGCATTTTTCTTTCTTTCTTTCTTTTTTTTTAATTGAATTTTTTGGGACTATGTTAGTTTTGGGGAATAAAATAGAAACATAGATTCTGAGTATGTTGAATCTCTTCCAGTTTCCTGAATAATATGAACAATTGATTCATATCTTTTTGTTGCTGCTGTTGTTGTTATTGTTGGGGGGATGGGAATGTTAGACAATGTGGTCCAGTGGAAGAAGTGCTGGATTTGGAGTCAGTTTCAGTCATTTTCAGTCATTGTAAGCCCATCTGGAGTTTTCTTGGCAAAGACGTTGGAATGGTTTACATTTCCTTCTCATTTTATAGATGAGACAAATACAGTTAAAGGACTTGCCTAGGTTGACATAGCTAATAAGTGTCTGAGGAATTGGGACTTCAGGAAGATGACTCTTCTTGACTTTAGGTCAGGCATTCTGTACACTGTGCCATCTGAGCTGCATTCAGATTCTGGTTCTGCCTCTTACTATATGTATGACTTTGAATATATCATTTTAATGCCTCTAGGTTTAAGTTTCTTTAACTGTAACATAAGCAAGTTAGACCAGATGACATTCTATCTCAGGAACCATAATCCTAAATAATTTTTCTCTATATTATATCATGTTATGATAAATATGCCTTACATTTATGAAATATTTTACAATTTTCAAAATCCCTTGATTTATATTATGTCATTGGATCCTCACAACTACCCTGTGTGGCAGGAAGGATATATATTTTTATTCTCATTTTACTGAAAAGGAAAACTGAGACTCAGAGAGGTTAAGTGGTTTATATAAAATAGTATGAGCTAGTAAATAGATTAGAACCCAGGTGTCCTGACTCATAGTCTATCTTTCTTTCCACTACACTATGCTGCCTATCACTCTAATTTGAATATTTATGTTGAAGATCTATATAATTAATACCCTAACAGAAAAGTCTCTTGCCCTCCTTAATGGCATCAACCTACAACTGCCAATCATATCAGTCATCAACCAAATCCTCACCTGGATATTGTATGACACTGCTCCTTCTCCAAGATCTTGAAGTTGGTATTGCCTCTGTCCAGTTAGAACTTCACTTTCTATTGCTACTGCTGTTACCAAAGGGTGCTTGCCTAACACTTTAGGATGCTTCCAAAGAAATTTCCTATACCCTAATAAAACTGTTTTCTCCTTCACCTGAACTTTTCAGTGTAAAGAGTATTGGATTTGACAGCTAAGGATATGTTTTTTCATCATTTTATCTTGTCTATCATCTGTGTTAGCTTGGACAAGTTATTTAATTTTGATGGGAATCAATTCCTCTTCCATAAAATGAGAAGGTTGGACTAAGTAAATCCAATAAGCATTTATTAAGTGCTTACTATCTGCAAGAAAAGTGATAAGAGCTAAGTATACAGAGACAAAAGTGAAACCTGCCCTAAAAAAGATTGCACTCTCAGAGGGAAAACACAAATATCAGGCAATTTGGGGATGAAGGGTACTAGCAATTGGGAAGATTAGAAAAGGTTTCGTGAAAAAGGTAACACAAGCTGAATCTTGGGGGAAAAAAATCAGGAATTCTAAGAGATGGAAGTTAGGAAAAAGGGCATTCCAGGGATGTGGGATAGCCAATGCAAAAATACATAGATGGGGGCTAGAGCAACAGATGTGGACATCGGCTTCTGCCATTCAGCAAGGAAAGGACCTCAGAATCTGTTTGTAACTTGCACAAGAAACTAACCATATCCACAAAGACTCCTCTCTGTAATAAAAGGAAATGGTAAAGCACTGAAAAGAACACTGAATTTGCAATTATGGACCTGAATTTTAATCTTGCCTCTATCATATATGCTCTGTTTGACTTTGAACAAATCATTCCATTTCTCTAGCCCTCAGTTTCCTCAACTGTAAAGTGAGGACATTAAGCTAGGTGTTTTCTAATGTCCCCTCCAGCAGTAGAGCTTAGATTTTATGAATTCCAATGGGCTTTTTTTTCTGTCCTCATTCTCTTTGACTTCTCTGTGGTGACCCACTTCTTTCTTCTGTACATTCAACCAACTCTCTAAAGACTCCTTTTCTCTTATTTTCTCCATCTTCTATCCATCCCTTAAGGGTGGGCATTCCCCAAAGTATGAACCTACTTTTCTTTCTTTCTTCCTCCTCATCCTCCTTCTCCTTCTCTTCCTCTCTCTCTCTCTCTCTCTCTCTCTCTCTCTCTCTCTCTCTCTCTCAGATTTTCATGTCAAAGAATTCCATGTGCAACCTAGTATACCTGCTCTGGATGTATGAACTGAGAACAAAGGCTATGGAGAAAGCTGCCAAATTTGACTTACATGAGAAGTGATTAAAGAGAACACGTTGACTGTCTTTAAAATTTTAAAGAGATGTCACGTGGAAGGGTTTTATTTGGTATTTCTTCAGACAGTGGAACTAAGATTAATGGATAAAATTACAAGGAGGGAGATTTTGGCTCTATATTAAGGAAGAATTGTCTTACACATATGGCTGTCTAACAGTGGAATGGACCTGAACTTGATTGGTTGCAGTGAGAATGGAAAGAAGGAGAAAAGATATGAGATGTTTCTGTGATTTAAAAAAAAATGACAACTTGGAAACTGATTGTATTGAGGGATAGAGATGAAGAAGAAAGAATTAAAAATGACTCAATGCTTGCAAACCTGAGGAATTACAAGGATAGTTGTGCCATTAACAGAAATATGGGAGTCAAAGAGGGGTGTGTGTGTGTGTGTGTGTGTGTGTGTGTGTGTGTGTGTTTCCAACATTTTGAGGTAGAGGTGGTGGCAGGACATTCAGGTAAAAATATCCAGCAAGTAGTTAGAATCTGGATCTCTAGACTTTAACATTTAGGTAAATGAGAAAACAAGAAGACAGCAACTTGAATCAATTGTTCATTATATAAATTTGTATTCTCAGGAACACCGTATTCCATGCATATCATAGTTCATACTTTTTTTTTTCTGAAATGGCTGATCTCTTTTCTGTACTACTTTATGTTTGCTACACTTTTCCTCTTCTCCTGTTTCAATTTCAGAGCTACTGTTGTTACAATTCAATAAAGAGGATTCACAATAATTAACCATCATGAATAATAGCATGGAAAGAATTATCTATTATTAACCAAATATGCCCCAAATCTTTCCCTGGAGCATGCCAAGAGCTCATTCTAGGATCTCCCTTCACAGTATAATCTTTTTTTTTTTTTTTTTTTTGCTGAGGCAATTGGGGTTAAGTGAATCGCTCAAAGTCACACATCTAGGGAGTGTTAAGTGTCTGAGATCAGATTTGAACTCAGGTCCTCCTGACTTCAGGGCTGGTGCTCTATCCACTGCACCACCTAGCTGCCCCTTCACAGTAATCTAATGAAAAAGTGCACTACACCTGAAGTCAGACACTGATTTAAATCCTGACTCCATCATTTTAATAGTTGTGTGACTACGGGCAAGTTCCTTAACCTTATAGAGCATCAGTTTACTAATCTATACAATGGGAATACCTATACTATGGACCTCACAGATTTGCCCACAAGTTGTGGAGAAAGTGTTGTTTTTAAAGAATTTTGTCATTAACAGCTATTATTTTAACCACCAGGTGGCACTGATAGACACTCCTTGGCAGTGCTGAGTGGGTCCCAAGCTATTCAGTTACTACCGGATAGCTCTTCTGTCCAGCTCTTCCCCTAACTACAGGTCAGCACTACAAGGATGTGTGGATTTGTGACTCTACCTACCATTAGAATTTTGTTCCGAGTTCCCTCTCATAGCTAACTCCACCTTTTTTGAAGACCTGAATTTTAATGGATGCTGTCAGTAACCTTGGCATAATGGAGTTGCTTCCCCACAGAAGTAGATACACACACTAGATTGTTGCATGCTGCAGTTTTATTTAGTAGAAAATCAATAAGTACAAACTACTTAATAACAGAGATAATGCATAATAATAATAAATGAATATGTTCTAGTGGCCCCACTACTTGCCCAAAACCCAAAAGTCCCTCCCCCAGCACAAGATCGATCTATACTTATAAGCTCCAAGCATTTTATGTGAGTTCTCTCTAAAGCAGACAAAGAAGTGCAATATTATTCCCAAGGGAGATTCAACTTAGATTTCCTTTAAAACTGATCACTAAGTGCAGACACAGAAGGTCTGTAGTTAGGGTTTCAGTTCCTTCGCAGCACAGCATGAAGAGAGATGGGATCCAGTGCAAACTGGAACTCAGGACTATTGGTCCTTTCCCATCCTGGTTGCCATACAGATCTCTGACTTTGACTTCCAGTAATCCATCATGAATCAAAGTGGGCATAATCAGCAGCCAGACCATCAAGGAGTCATACCTCCATCCCATGTCACTATATCCCTGTCCCTCTGATTTTCATCTGCTATTCTCCCTGTTGCTACTGCACCATATCACTTTTTTTTTTCTTTCTGTCCCAATTCAAAGCTTCTTTACATTCTGAATCACCGGGAAGGGGCAGCTGCAAAGTAAAAGCATCACACCATAATTTCTCAAAAAAAAGTGTTTAAGCTTCCATTCCCTTGATCTTTACACTTTGAAAATATCATTAGATAGGAAACATCTACTTTTGGTCCTATTGACTATCCACGATATGGTTGATAATGTCTTCTCTGAGTTCTGCTAGGTTTTCTAGTCTTACTTCCAGTACTGAGGACCAAGGAATTAACATCACCATATTGTTGTAACAGTATAGTTAATCAAAGCAACAATACTCTTATTCCTAGCTAATAGAAGGCAATTCTTTTTTTTTATCTTAAGGTACATAATCTCAGCTAGATCTCTAAAGCTGCTCAACAGCTTCAACAATATTGTGCTTTATTAATGCTTCTTCTCATTCCCCACAAAACTTGCTCTATACCATTTTTTTCTTCTTTGATATAAGCACCTAATTTTCCCCACAACCTACATTTTTAGCAGATTATCTGGCTTAATATTCCACCAAGAAGACTGAGATCAACATTCCAAAATCCTTCATTCCTGTCACTATATCCAACTGGCTTTCTCTTCCAATTATAAAATTAACTTTTGTCTTGCTCATAAAGCACAATGAATCTTTAGTCTTAGTATGGGTACTTCTTTCAGAAATGTAGATCACAACCCATCCACTTACTCATCTTAGATAATTTTTCTCCAAGTCAGTCCACAAATCCTCCATAAGAACCATCCAATACAGTGAAGTTCTTCCTCTCATGTTTTAAGTATTTCATCAATACTGAAGCAGCACTCAAATTTACTGTCTTTCATTCTTTACAAAATATTAATAGCTGATATTTAGAGACTGCTTTAAGGTTTGCAAAGTACTTTAAATATATCATGTCACTTGTGTGTACTACAAGTATGATTATCCCCTTTTTAGAGATGGGAAAAAAAAACAAGACTCCATGTGACTAAGTAACTTGCTTGAAGTCAATATCCAGAAATCTTCTTAAAACATGTTCATATACTTCTATGTAGATGCTATATCATATGGAGAATCCCTGACCAGAAGACTTAATTCTCCTGACAATGAAGAGCTTTGTACCACCTTCTTCTTTTCTTTTTCTATTCCTATGTTATAATTTTTATTGGTCCACCTGCATTTATAAATAAAACAATAAGATAGTAACTTTGAAAATTAATTTGATACTCAATGGACACAGTTTGCTTAAGTAGAATGCTAAAAGGATTTTCTAATCCTAAATCAAATAAATTCTCAGAACACAGATTCTGCCTGTGATGACTATCAATCAGGAATCAAGAACAATAGTTTTAAATGATTATAGACTCATTGAGTACCTTGAATTTGGAATAGCTTTCTGAGGGGATCCACAAGATAGTGTAAGGGGGTTGTCCCAGGTGTTACAAATAATCTTTTCTCTCCAAATGTACCATCAGCATCCACAAACTCTTCCCATTAGTTTAGCTTCTTTCTCCTCACTTTTTTTTCTTCCTATAACCATCTCCCTCTGACAGATTCCCAAATCCTATCCCCATAGGGTCATAATGCTCTTTATACTAGACTAGGCTCTAATTGTAAAGCATTACTGATTTGGCCTTACAAAATTTAAGGTCTAGAAAGAATTATTATTGAACTATAAAGAGATGAGAATATGAAGAGCCATGATAGGGGAAGACAATTTTCACTTAAGCAAAAAGTGGTTCTAATGACAAAGGAGCAAGAGGTAGAAATGCATTGTTATTGTACATGAAAAAGTATTATAGTAAAAACAAATGAGCTCTAAAGTTCCAATTAGAATGATATTTAAGTGCTTCTTCAATTCTGATTCTGTGGTGGAATAACCCCCTCTACCCCCTTTAGTTTATTATCACGAAGTAGTAGGAATGAGATATTTCCATAGTATTGGGTGCAAAGGACAAACAAACAAAACAAAACAAAAAATCCTTGCCCTCAAAGAATTTGCATTCTATTTGGAAAAACAAATTGTAAACAGATGCCAAAGTCTGAGTGGTACTAAAGGGACTTCTCAGAGGAATTAGACACTAGTCATTGTGGAAAGCAGTATTTTATTTGGAATGTTTGAGAAAAGGTTCAAAAGGAAGACAACATGGGCTTAAATAGAGATTACTTAAAGGAGCAGAAAGCAGGGATAATACAGGAAAAGAAGTAGGGCAGCCCAATGAGCCTCTCACCCTGGGGTCAGGATGGATACATCCTAACTAGGATATTCTATTTAACTTGCTAATGCTGCGACTAATACTGCCAAACTCCCAGAAAAGGAAAAAGAGCGGAATAACAGGGATGTTATCAGGTTATCTTCCAGACATGGTAGGAAAAAGGGAATGAGAGCTATATTGATTTAGACATCTACTTCAAGTTATTTCTTATCCATATATATGAAATATTTCCTTATTACTACTCAAAACTCCAGAATTTTGAGGACTGAAAGTTCATGCTCTCCTTGTGAATTATTCTCTGTGGTCCAACTCTTAATTGCCATCCTCACCACCTATTGATTCCATACATGGCTCTCTTCTCTGCTGCTCAAGGTCATGATCTTTGAAACTGTGTCCTTCCTCAGGTGATTGTCTTTTGATATCCATATCTTGCTGGAATACATGGCTTTGCTTTCTGCTGAATGCTAGATTCGATGCAGGGCTTCTCTATTAATCAAGTAGGATCCAGTCAACTAGCTAGTTGTAGATTGAGAATGAGGGAAGAAAGAAAAAAAAAAAAACATTCTCCTTCCTTTTATAGGGATCACCCTATAATCTAGCCTAGAACTCCCCCTAATTCTGCAGAGTTTAACTATTTAATGATCCTATTGGTATGGTTGATTTGTTTACTCAATTAAATTTCTTTCTTTGACTCAGAAAAGTGTTCTAACCTCGGAAAGTGATCATTGGGTGTTAACAAAAGGATATTTTCATTATTTCAGCATGAATGACTCCATCCATCCTGTGATTATATCAACTGAATTGGAAAAGGGAAGAATGACAAATTTACCTACTAAAAAGAAGCAGCTTGGTGGCACAGTGAATATAACAATGTACTTGGATCCAGGAAGACTTGAGTAAACATGTTGTTTCAGATAGTTTCTAACTATGCTACCTTGGGCAAATTACTTAACCTCTCAGCTTTCCTTTCTTCATTTGTAAACTGGGGATAATAAACTACCTGGGGATAAAATGAGATATTTGTAAAGTCTTATGTAAGCTTTAAAATGTTATGTCTAGTTTAGTTAGCATTATTTTCTATTGTATGATGATAATCACTAACTTTTTTTTTTTGAGTGCTTTATTTATATGAGACATCAGGCTTGGTGCTAAGGAGAAATGATCTCCTTTCCACTGCTCTCTGGCTCCATATTTACTGTGTCTCCCCTGTGCACAAGGTGGAACAACCCACCATATCACTTCACAAAATGATGGCCATACTAGCAGAAGATGAGAATATTAATCTGCTTGGTAGTGATGATAAAAATACAAGGAGTGAATTTTGCATTAAGTAGAGAAAAAAAAAAAAAGCCAGGGCTCATTACTGTCTTTCGTTCCCTCTGGATATCAAATTTTAGAGTTGAATTCCATGCAGCTGGGTATCCTAATTGAGAGATACTCTAAGAGAGATGGCTTCAAGGTGTCTGCAGATGCAGTACATGGCAAAGAATGACAGACATGAAGGGGAAGGAGATCACTAAGTTGGAGCTTATGTACAGATCACTGATATTTGCTGCCTTCAGTAAGATTTGAGGCCCTTGGATGAATCTATACTTTAAATAAAGACAGAGTTTTTTTTGGGGGGGATAAGGTGGAAAAAAGTGGAAAGCAAAGTATTTTTAACTAACAATGTAAACAAAACAAAAAAACCACAGTAAAATGAAACCAAATGCCATAGCTATCATGATATGTAAATATGGTGTTGTTTGCTATAGTGATTTCAATAATGGGCCTCTAAGAAGAGGTGAGGAAAATTACTTTCATCTTTTCTTAGAGGAGTAAGAGATTTTGAAAACAATGTTCTACATACTGTCTGAGGAGGAAAAAGATAGCTAACTCTAACAGTGCTTTAAAGTTTGCAAAATATTCTACAAATGTTATTTCATGTGATTTGAGAAATAGTCTATTGTTGGTTAGTTTTGCTTAACTATTTTTTTCTTGTTACAATGAAAGTTCAAAGGTTGGAAAGGGAAGGATATGTCCAAAAATTACCATTTATAAACTTTGACCCAAGTATTTTTTGTTAATCCTAAAAATGTTTTACAACCTGTAAAATGCTCTGTGTGGTAATTATTTACATTTTTGTCTTTAAAGAACTGACATGGTTAATTTTGAAAACTTTGTTGTTCCTCTTCGAGGGAAAATTCTAGAGCTTTAAGTAGTAGCTGTGGCAAATTCAGTTGAGAAGGGGAAAAGAACAAGATATAAACATCCTCAGATCAACTGTAGTTTATTATTACTATCAAGCTGGGGGTCTTATACAATACAGGTGCTCAGGCCCAGTGGCACCCAAACAGTCTGCCTCAAAAGACTTTGCACATACCTCTCCCCATTTTCCCCCCATTCGGATTTCAACACCCTTGGATAAAGTTCTCTTGATTCTATTCTAGTTATGGCTCTGGAAGATACTTTGGGAGTTAACCCAAGTAATGCTGGGAATCACAACAAGCTTGATTTCTGTGCTTCTTGATTTTTAATTGAATACCCAAATTATTTTAAATGTAAATTCCTATAAAGGTGGTATCAAAACTACTAGGGGCTATCTCAAGCATTAAGATACCATGAGATATTATATAGTTTTTCTTTATGCATGAATGCCTATAACCCTTGAGCAGGAAATCTTAGGGAAATCAAATTGGAAGTGGAGAGCTCCATGTATCTTTTAGTCAATTTTAAAACAATTCAGCAATGAACATGTTGCTAAAAGTAACAAGGCATATTTTAAATAGGTAAATGATTTCTACCACAACAGTAACTGCTTATTTAAAAAACAATCTTAAACAGAAAAAGTTTTTCCACAGATTTTTAAAGATGTTACAAGTTTAAGCAGTCAGCTAGATGAAAAGTCTTGCAATTTGTGTACATTTATGAGTGTTATGATAGTTAAATTGTATGTGGAAGGTGGAATGGTAGTATTGTTCTTTGACATAAGGAACAATAGGTCTTTAATAGTGAAAGGTAATGGGAAAAAATTGAACACTTGGAGAGCTTTGTCTAGCTGGATCAGTGAGGTATACTGGGGCTAGCTAACTGACAGATCTCTTTTCAGATATTGACATAGCCCAAATCAATTTCTCATGCATTATAAAACAGTCTTCTTTGTTCTTTAAATTTCATGTTTTTCCTTTGCTTTAGTGTAGTATTTAAACAAAAAAATTGACAATCTGGGACACACTGGATAAAAAAAATCATTAATATCAAAGGAGAAATAGAAAAACAATTTGCTTTATAAACTGGGAAATCAAATAGAAAAAAATGAATAAATGGAAAAAAGAACTACATTTTATAAATAAATATTAAAAATATTCTATTTCATCCATTTATTACCAGTCCAAGCTCCTCTAAGAAGGCAGACTGATAATATAATAAATGAAATTAGCATTATTTTCTACTTGTTTGGCTTAAATTGTTACCCACCCTCGGTGAACAAATGACTGAACATCACATAATACACAATAATAAAACATTCCCGGGTGAGCTGCTTTCAGAACCACCCAGATAAATAATAAAGGGCTCTTAGTAGTTATCTATATTAGATAAAGGTACTTCAAACTAAGATTAGTGCCCATTTTACATATTCTCTTGAAAAAAAAATGCCTATTATTTAAAAACTGGCTGATAAGATTTTAGAATATTAATTTAGAAAATCCCTTAATTCTATCTTAAAATTGTGTTCACACACACACACACACACACACACACACACACACACACACACACACACACCATATGACATATAACAACAAAAAACTGTAGTAGCATACAAGATGATTCAGAAAGCCTTGGCTTACATGAGGAACCACAGCTTGAAAATCACCAGGAATGTGCAAATTGCTAGAAATTTTGAAAATTGCATCACAAAGCACTCCTCTGCTTCTTAGAACAATTATGTATGTTCTTACTACATCCTTAAAAGTAAATAGCAAAGAAAATTTCTGATCAAGAGTACCTACTGACCAACTCAAGTTTTTACTCGTGTTGGCAAATAGTCTTGGGCAGATTTTACACATTATTGTTTCTGAGTGTCTGACCCAAAATTGTTTCTAACCATTTATGAAAGACATAAAAACCTAAATTAGCTATAAATAAAGATGATATGTTTCCTTAGCCTCTGGGGAAATTTCTGGGAGATTTCTTGTTGAATTAAAAAGATATTTACCTGATTAATATTTTCATTTATTTCTAGCTTTTTCTGAGTTAAATAATGAAATCTTAGAAGCTTAAGATCTGAATCTATTAAATTTAAACTATCTCAGGCTTTTTTATTTTTAAAAAGTAGTCATAAATTACAAAAGCCCTTGGAAGATAACAATAATAGTATTTTTGTAAGTATTTTAAAGGCTAGCAAAGCACTTACACATATTATCTCTTTTGATCCTTATGACAATGCTGAAAGGACATTTTACAGATAAGAAAACTCAAAATGAGGTTAAGTGACTTGTCCAAGATGATAAAGCTAAATTCTGAGGTAGAAATAAACTCAGGTCTACACTAATTATGTACCACGTAGCTGACTTCTAGATATGAAGGATAAAGTCAAGATTTATTAAAAAGCTTCATTTTTAGGAAATTCTTCTTTATACCTAAAGTTATTCAACTGGAGCTTTAAGTCCACTGTTCCTTTATTTTCTTTAATCATCTTTTCATACACTAAAAGCCAGTAAAAGCAGATCACATGTTACTCTTCCTTTCTCTCCCCCAGAAGTTTCAAGGATAAATACTAGACAGAATTAAGACCTGGAATCCTCCATATTTCCTGATTCTGACTCTTTTCCACTGGATGGTAGTACTTCCACAGACTGCCCAATTTCCTAATAAGGAATTTCTCCCCTCTTATCAGAATCAATCCTTCTGAAAAGCCCTTAATAGTTCATTCACAACGAGACACAAATATGTTATTTTTACCCTAAGAAATTTATATTTTTCCAGAAAATGAAGCCTTATTAATCACTATGAAATTTGGGGACTCAGATTAAGAGATCACAGCGGGCCTTTCTGCAAACTGCAAAATTACAACCCATAAACTGTCCCTTATGATGTTTCTACTCCCCAGTGATCAGTAGCAACTCTATGCTACAAGAACAACACTCAAGCTATGGTCTTTTATCTGCACATTTGATTTTACAGGCTTCTGCCAGGAAACATTATAAATTTAAAAATGGCCATAATTCATCAGCAAATTAAGTTATGCTGAAGACAAAAAGCCAAATGCTATTAGGCTATTAATCAAGAAGAGCAAAACACTGAACCGTAAAAGAAGCTGCTTGTAAAAGCCACTGGGTACTGAAACTTTTGTGGGATATTAAAACAACAGTGAGTCAGTGAGATAATTCAGAAATACAGGGTATAAGAAAGCAGAGGTATATAGCTAATAGAAGTGGATAAAGCATTGCATCTGGAGTCAGGGGATTCAAATTTGGCTTCAGACACTTAGTAGTTGTGTGATCCTAGGAAAGTCACTTAATTTGTCCGTCTCCCAGTTTCCTCCAGTAAAATAGGGACAATAATAATGTATACCTTCCAGAGGGGTTGTCGATAATAAAATAGCATAAGTGCTTTGCACAGTGCCTGGCACAAAGCAGGCACTTAATATATGCTCGTTTCTTTCCTTCCCTGTGATATTCAGAGAATGAAGAATAGGTTATAGAAGGAAAACCTAGCTAGATCATGTGTTCATTTCCTCCTGTAATCTGCTCTTCAACACCCCCTTAAAGATTAAATATAGAGTCCATTTTTCTATAGATTACAGACCTTTCTATTTGGCTATAAATACCTTCTATTATTCAAAAAGGTCATATCCAATAGTCATTTGGGAAGTACTACTCACTTTTAAAGAAGTCAAGTTTTGAATTAAATAGAACTTAGAGAAAGTTGCTTTCTCAGTGCAATCTCATGATT
This sequence comes from Myrmecobius fasciatus, assembly GCA_023553655.1. NCBI lineage: Eukaryota > Metazoa > Chordata > Mammalia > Dasyuromorphia > Myrmecobiidae > Myrmecobius > Myrmecobius fasciatus. The sequence continues at coordinate 237,175 of JAJPUD010000544.1, forward strand.
CATTACTACCCCTTTATTCTAGTCAAACCTGGGATAAGGGGATATTGGGATGTTACATCCCCACCTATGGAACAGTTTTAAGGCAACAAAATATTGATCAAAGGGGCAGCAAATTGGCACAGTAGGTATTTGGTCTGTTTCAAGATTCTTGCTCTAGGATGCATCTTCCACACAACTGCCAGCAATATTCCTAAAGTACAGGTATGACTGTGTCATTCTCCTATTAGCTCCAATGGCTCATTATTTAGAGAAGTAAATACAAAATCCTACTTATCTTCCCAGCCTTATACAATACTTTCCCTCTATGCTTTAGATTAGCCTCTTCCAGTTCCTCACACAAGATTATTACACTCCTAATCTCCATGACTTCGTTTAGGCTTTCTATCTCCTTAAAAGTCTCTTAAAATAAATTCAAGGAAATTTCTTACCTGAGACCTTTTCAGCTAATATTGCTAGGCCTATGACTGCAGCACATGAATACAACCTAATTCACAATTTAGCTTTGGGTTGAGCTTGGAACCCACAAACCCTCATAGCTTCCATAAATGGCATTATACAAATCTACCATTCATAAATATATCTAAACTCTTTCTGAGACTAATTATGTTGTTTTTGGTCCATATGTATCTCTCAAATAATCTTGCATATTTTTAAAAAACTATATAAAGCTGAGGTTCCTTTCACTGGCTCAAATCTCTAACAGGATTCCTTTACTTGTATTTCCAAGTTGTTCAACATTTTAGAAGACTTCACAGCACAACATATATCTGAGTACTTCCTTTCAACCTTTATCTGTCTAGAGTTAAGTTCTAGAATTAACACAATTTTAAACAGTCTTGCTATGAATCTCTCAAGCCCCTTGAACATCTTTTATTCTTTAAAAATGTTAATGATCTTTTTTTTTTTTAAACACATCAGGGTAGTACTGCTCCCACACTGAAAAGAAATCTCCAATGTTACAAAGCCTTTACCCAAAACACTGCTAAAAATTTTAAATGTAGCCCAGAATCAAGCACAGGTACACTGGGGCCCTCTCTTTTGTCACAGACCGATTAATGAATCCTCTTTGGGTCCAGGCATTCAACCAGTTATTTCACCTAATTATGTTATTATTCTCTAACCCTCAGTTTTTTAAACCATGGGTTTCATAATGTGAAGATCACAAAATCATGATTTATTATCAAAAAAATGTTTGATTTGTATGCCTATTTTATATACCTATATTCCTGAAGTCATGTAAAAATTTCTCAGGCAAAAAGGGGTTGCAAGGAGAAAAAAAGATTAAGAAGCCCTGACCTAATCCACATCCTTGCTATTTTTTCTACAAGTACAAGACTCAAGTATTTTGCAAAAATTTCAAGAAACTATAGCTTTAGCATTCCCTTGATAGCTTAGGCAAAAAAGGAAATAATGACAGTCTGACATGATCTGTTTCTGATGAAGCTACATTGTAAAGGATTTATTCTTTTCTAGCTGTTCACTCACCATCCCTCAAATAATACTTTACAAAACTGGGTCATCAAAAGAAATCAAACTTGCTAGCCTATGGAGTATGTAGACTACACTTCTTTTTGAAAATAGGGACATTTGTCCATCTCCAGTCAATGGTATCCCTCCTTCAAAAATTACTAAGAATAAATAACCAATTATATTTGCCACTTCTTTCAGAACACAGATGCAACTCATCTGGGCCTAAAAAGAACTATCCAATACAAGATAATATCTCCTGGGAGGAAAAGCTTTGGTAAAACCCAGATTTCCTGAATTTCATCCAGGTTACTACTGTCTATTAAATCCAGAATGAAAAATCTATCACAATCAAGCAATAAGCATTAAAATTAATTTCATCTTGATTACAAGAAAACTTTTTGTATCTTGTCTCCCCTTGAGAGAATGAGTTTTCCTTCTACCAGAGACTTCCTCTTTCTTATTTGTACCTCCCAGAACTTAACACAGTGCTTTATATAGATTAAGGGCTTAATAAATGCTTTTTTCATTCATTGTTTCATTCATCTTTAGTCTCTTTCTAACTGAAGAGTTCTAACCTTTTTGTGTAACTTCCCTGGCAATCTGATGAAATCTATGAATTTCTTCTCAGAATGTTTTCAAATGCAAAAAGAAAAAAAAAATACACAGGACTACAAAGGAAATCAATTATAGCTACTAATTTTTAAAAGAAAAAAAAGTTCATGAAGACAGGTTAAGAACTCCTGTTCTATCAAGATAGGCTTTCTGAAAACAAGATTAAGGGAAAGTAGAGGCAGAGAAAAACAAACAGCATAAGAGTTTAAAATATATTTCTTAAATGACAGTTAAAGAAACAAAAACTATTTTATCATCAACTTTTATGATATTGTTATTTAATAGTATTATTTCCAATATTTGACTGGCTTCATTTGTTTCCGTTTTTGCTTTTTTTTCAATTAACTGTTCTGAAGGATGGACAGTATTTTGAGTGCCATTTCAGAAATCAAAAAGACTTCAGCTGTCGTTGCTTGTGTCTTGGATTTGTTTCACAATATACAAACCACCGTCCTCGCCTTTTCACAAAATAACAGTCCTTGCAGCGCTTCTTTAGAACAGCTTTTGTTTTGAACCCAAGAGCAGGTTGAAAGGATGGAAGCAAATAACGTGAAAGAAATGGATGAATTATTGAGCTATACTTCATGGGACCTGTATTTACAGGAAATGTACTTTGTCGTGATGCAAACAGGAATGCAGAGATTGAGGAAGCTTTCACTGAACATCTGCTCATATGGAAAAGAGGACTGCTGATTGTAAACATCATTTTCTTTACAAACAGAGATGCCATGTTTTAGTCAAACCTGGAGGAAGAAGAAAAAAAAGATTTTTTTTACTTCCCCTATATTTGATACAACTTATAATCTTTCCCCCATTTTATTCAATGCTTTCATGGCTCAAAGCTGAAAAAAGGTAGTTAATATATCTACAATTATTATTAAAGCCCCAGGCCCATTATACTAAAACCCATAAGTCATAGATACTCTTTGAATGGTAGAAAAATTATGAGAAATAATGACACTGAGGAGGCAAAAGGGCAAAGACCGTCCTCCCCACAGTGAAAAAGAAAATAAAGAAACTGTTTGAAATAGAGTAACTGGTGGGGGGTTGGGGGGAGGCATCACTCACTACTAAGTAGGTAACACTTACTTTTATTCTCAAGACCCCAATTTATCCGGAAAAGCAAATATTCTCATTCTTTCAGATTACTACTTCATTAGCAAAACAAAAGTTAAAGGCTAAACTCCTGTTCAGTTCCATTAGAATTACTTTCCTCAGGGAGAATAAAGATACAAAATTAAAGACTTCATTATAATCACAGCATTTAGCACCCTTAATAATATACACTCCATTAAAGGAAGTATCACAAATTTCTCATTGCTATTACTACACTTAACCACTATCTATTTGGAAATAAAATTACATAAGTGAAGAATAAACTAACTTTACCAACAGTTCTCCATGTATACAATGCCTCAGATTATAAAATTAATTAATTTTAGCATTTTACTGAAATAAAATGATACACGAGAGTTCCTTAAGGATCAATATTGGTCCTTTAACATATAATGCTTTCATCAGTGATTTGATCAAGATACAGATAAGCTTATCAAATTTCAAATGATATAGGACTGAAAGATAGAATTTATATATAACAGATGAGCTCCAAAAAGATGTCCAATCTAGAACAATAAGCTGAATCTATGAAAAAAACTTTTGTATTAAAGTTAAAAAAAACTCAACTTCACAAATACAGGATGAGGGTAATATGGCTAGAAAGTTATCAATATGTAGATTCTAGTAGACCTCAGCCTAAATAAATCGAGTTAAGTTAGACAAAAATGTGAGCTTAGGCTCAGGAATAGGGAGGTGAGTGTCTTAATAATAAACTCTAGTCCAAACTACAGAATTTCAGTTTTGGAAGAGTATCAAGGACCTCCTAGTTTGATCCAAAGATGAAAATCAACACATTACAACAATCTAACAAGTAATCACTGAAGTGCTTCATCGATGGGGACCCCACTTTGTGAAACTTCTATAATTGGAGAAAGTTCTTTCTTTACATCAAGTCCAGATGTGCCTCTATGCAACTTTCACCCACTGTTCCTAGTTCTGATTCTAGGAGAAAAACAATGACTCTAATGCTTCTTCCACAAAATATCCTTGCAAGTAGTTAAAGACAAGTATCCATCATATCCTGCCATTAGTCTTCTCCATCCTTAAGTGTCTTCCTTCAACAAATTCCTTAAGCTGGAAGGATTTAATCACCAATCAGGTAGCTCTCTACTTCATATTCTCCAGTTCTTCACTACTTTTTTGCAAACTGCTTTGTTGAAACATGAACTCAATCCTCTATAAGTAGTCTGATCAGGGTAAAGCTGTACTCTCATGTCCTTATTCCTACAAACTATGCCATTTTTTTAACCAAGCACAAAAACTGCATTCATTTTGGAAGCTCAAACTGAATTTATAGTCCACAAAAATATCCAGACCTTTTAACTGTTGTTAGAACCACAATTCATGCCCATTTGATATTTTTACGATAGAATATTAACTATTTGGGGGTTCAGAACTAAAATTTGTGTGTATAACACAGAGGTAGGGGTATAGGGGTATGTGTGTGTGTGTGTGTGTATGTGTGTGGAAAAAGACAGTGACAAAACACGGAAAAAGTTCTAGTGTAACATTTTGGGGGAAGTATTGATAAGCTAGAAACCATGAAATAGTCTTGAGATAATGCCATGAAAGGATGAGCTGAAGAACTGGCAATAGTTAATCTGTAGAAGATTTAGAGAAGCCATGACACTTTTCTTCTAGTATTTGAAGGACTGTCACATGGAAGATGAATCAGACTTCTGCTTGGCTCCAGAATGCACAGAAGTTGCAACAAAGTAAATTCAGGCTAAACAGTTAGAGCTGTCCTAAAGTGAAGTGGACTTTCTCTGGATGTAATATTTTCTCCTTCACTAAAGGTCTGTGTTTAGTTTTGACCGGGACTCTCAGTCAGATCTAGGTGAACTAGATGGCCTAAGATTTCCTTTCCTTTCAGTGTCTATGACATAAAGTAACATACTCTATTACATATACTCAATGACTTCATTTTAAACCTAAACCCTTCTATCATTAAAAACAAAGCAGCACTAACAAAAATTGTTTCCAAGTTTCCATGAACCCAAGCCTATATGCAAAAGTCAGATTCAGAATTTGGATGAGAATTAACAGATTTGATTTCCAAAATTCAGTCCTAACCCTAGGTTCTATATAAGATTATGAGCTTCATGAGGTAACAAACTACTGGATATTTTTTAATAAGTAATAAGAACTCAGTAATATCTATGTAAAGGACTAATTTTGTTATGTTTCCAATCTATATGACAGAAACTAATACTAAGGGCTGCAAATGGATAAACATATATTCTATGAATGAAAGTAGCATATTAAAATTTGCAAACACTTTGCTTCAAAACTTTAAAAATAGGAGGTAAGGATTGGACCTAGAGAGTAGATATGGAATAATAAGGGATCTCAGAGACTATTTTGTAATAATAATGAAGATGATGTTTACATAGCACTTACTAAATGCCAGGCTTTGGTTTAAGTGTTTTACAATCATCATCTTATTATCCCAACAACCCTGGGAAGTAGGTACTATTATAAATCTCATTTTACAGATGAGAAAACTGAAGCAAATAAAGATTAACTGACTTGCCCAAGGTCAGCTAGTAAATACGGTCTCCACTTACTCCAGGGTGTACTGCCCTGCTGCCCCAAATTAGGGTTTATCTGGTTTTGAGGACACACAAAAAAGTAAACAGCCGCTTCGGTCCAGGAGCTTTACATGCCACAGGGAAAGCATCAGAGCTGGGCCCAGCACTTCGAGGTCTCCGGGGGGCCCATGCCTGGGAGCACCACGCCAGCCCGGCCCTAGGGCACGGAGAACTATCGCAGAGTTTAAGGGACGAGGGACGAGTTCTTTAAGAGGCAGCAGTCGTACTTGAAGGAGCCCATTAACCACGGCCACCAAAGCGAGGTCACCAAGGGCTTCATGCATAACACAGGCATCGTACAGAGAGGGAGGGAGAGAACTGGGAACCCCAAATTTTTACAAATGAGTATTAAAAGTATATTTTTTTTAAAAATATGAATAAAAAGAAAGTCGCCGCACTCGCGTATGGAAGGATGACTGAACACTCATATCAACAGTCCTGTGGGACAGTTACGACTGGCATGTATATATCTATTTTAAAAACTCATGGAGGGGTGAGTTACTGGCACATAACAGGCGTTTTTTATCAATGTGTACCGAAGGATTGACCTGTGAGGAGCTAAGTACTCTCTCAAGGTCATTCACAAGGAACACTCTCCTCCTAGCTCCGTCCGCTGGGGGCGCGGCCTTTAAGCAGAGGGAGGGGACAAGTGAGAGCCCGCCCCTCCCCCACCCCCACCCCCGGTCCCCACTCTGCGCTTCGGCGCCCAGAACTCGCAAAGCTGATTGCTGCCGGCTTGAACGCTAGAGTACCACTGACCTGGTGTCTGAGGTGGAAGCGAGAGATCCCCGCGGCGCCCTCCTCGCGGGGTCACCGCTATCGAGTCAAGAGCAAACAACGGTACCGCCGACAACTTGTAGAAGACCCGCCGTGAAACCTTGCTGGTGGCTCCTGCGTTTCTGCGCACGCGTCACGCATCTGCGTCACACGCACGGAGGCGATCTAAGGCGCTATATTCACGCTCTCTCCAGGAACAAAGATGGTGCTTGGGTAATCATGTGACTGGCTTTTGTGATTTGTCTTCCTCCTTTGGGGAAGAACAAATGCTAGGCGTCTATTAGACTGTTCCCTTTTGGGAGAACCTCTGAAGAGTCTCTTAAATCAGCATGATTTACCTGAATATGTTCACCTTATATATATTTAAATAAAAAGATTTAATTGTACACATACATACTTTGTTCAGTCCTATCTGATTCTTCTTGACCCCATTTGAGGTTCTCTTGGCAAAGATAATGGTATAGTTTCACTACAAGCACATACACATGCCCATACACACATATTATTACTAAGGATAAACTTTACCATACATAAGCAGCTCCATTTTACACGTGTGAAGCCTGATTCAAACTTCTTTTAAATATGGGATCCTATTCTATAAAAGCAGGAACTTTCCTTATATTATTGGAACTCTACTTCCTCTATACATAGGACTTCATTTGCATACACGGATATCTTTTGTACATAAAGGAACTTATATTCCAATACTATATGATTATTAGGTGTAGAACACTGGATATATTAAACTAAGTATAAATTCACTAAAATGGCAAGCAGTCAGGGGCTATATGTATAATATCAAAGATAAGACTCATTGAAATGTACAGTATTGTTTTTAGATTTCAATAAGATATAAATCTAATACCCGAGTAAAAACATTACTCACCTTCAAAAGTTAAAAGAATTTTTCCAATATATGGGATGGATCTATTACGCAAGTAAAGACAGGCACAAGAGGGATGTTTTGGAGGGCTTGAGATTTTCTCATCTGTGATATGAGGAGGATGAATTACATGATAATTGAGGTCAATTCCTACTTTAAATGTATGATCCCTGATCTGTACTAGTAAAGGGAGTACACTCAGCAATGCTATAATAGATTTATCTAAATAGGATTGTAGAATTATAGATTTAGAGTTAGTTCCTTCTAACTCTAATGACATTTAGTTTAAACCCCCTATTTTACAGATAAGAATACTAAAATCCAGTGAATTACAAGACAGTTCAGTTGTTTTTTAGTCATGGCCAACTCTTTGTGTTCTTGTTTGGGGTTTTCTTGGCAAAGATACTAGAGTGATTTGCCATTTCTTTCTCCAGCTCATTTTATAGATGAGGAAACAGACAACAGGGTTAAATGACTTGCCCAGAGTCACACAGCTATTAAGCGTCTGAGGCCAAATTGGAATTCAGTGAGATGAGATTTCAAACCCAGCAATATATCCAATTTGACACTTACCTATTTGATGTTGCAGGGATGGGAAATTATGCATGCTCTTTCATATGAACCACTAAGCTTCTAATTATAAGACTGTTATATAACTGACCCATAGGAAGATCTAGGGCAAAATAGCTGGACTTTGTCCTAAATACCAACATTGTAATATACTCAATCATACTTTCTTATTGTGGTATATAGATTCACAGCTCTCTGCCAAGTTCAAAGCCCTGGGGGAAATGTGAGTTCAAAGAGGAAAGGGTTGTCCATAGGTGGAAGTCAGGGAAGAGAGAGGACTATACATGATAATCATGTATATTTACTAGGGTATACCTGCTTCCCTCCTATCCTGCTCAACCTCCACAAGGACATAGGACAGACACTATAGCAGGGTTTCTTAAACTTTTTGCTTGAGAAATACGTGACCTTAAGTATATAGGCATATAAAATAGGTCTATAAATGAAACATTACTGAAAATAAATCATAATTTTGCCACACTCATTCAGTTATACAACCCCATATAGGGTCATTATTTACAGTTTAAGAAGCTTTGCTGTAGAGCACATGTGTTATGCTCTCCAACTGAGGTTTTCCCAGGGGTAGAGGTTCCTAATCATGGCTCTGTCAACAATAAGAATAATAAGCAAAATGTCAATTGTTATGAAAATATTATCTTTTTAAAAAATAGGTTATTTCAGTTTAAAGTTACTACTAAAATAAACATCTATTTTATTGCAATCAATTTCAAATTTTACAACTTCATATTACCTTTATGTTTATGATGCTCCCAGATGTATATTTATTTTGTTGCATTTCTTTTTCTATTTATCATTTATATCCTTCTTTCCATGATAAACAACAGAAATATTTATTATATAGTTACAGACTAAACACACATCTAAATCATAGGTATTAACCTGACAAAATGGAAAACAGATAGATGAAGGTAAAATCTTGATGTGTTTACCTATTGCTTTTCACATACATATTCATCCTAAACTGAAGTAAATTCTAATACTGGAGATGTGGAAGAAAACTCAGAACTCATCACTAGCATTAAGATATCAGGAAGACATCATGCATATCTTTTCTTTATTTATGAGTTCATATAACTAAACAAAAGAAAAATACATTTAAGCTAGAGAATTACCTATTATATCATTGTTAAGCAATATGGCAATAAATTTTCTTATGTTAGTTACCAGACAAATCTTTAAGTTCCATAATTAAATTTCATCACTGCCAAGCTTCATTTAGGAAAAATTTTAGAGGAAGACAGTGTTTCTTCTGAGCCCTTAAAAACAACAAATGTATGTCTAACTAGATGACTGGAAAGAGAATGTTGACTTTTATGTACATAATAATTTATTAATATTAGATTTAGATGGTGACAGATATATAAAACATAATACATTGATTGTTGAAATAAAGACAATAGCAAGGGGGGAGGGGGAAAGGATAGGTATGAACTCTACCTCTACCTCTGAATGAATCAGTGAGGCATATAAGAGTTAGCAAAATGACAGATCCCTTTTCAGATATGACCACAGCCACAGTCAATTTCTCATGCATTGCAAAGCAGCTTTCTTTGTTCTATAAATTTCTTGTTTATTATTTTAGCCACAAAATTCAAATGTCAAATAACAAGTGGATATCTTAAAGAAAACTCATGAATAAACATGAAAATTATAACATTTTCTTTATAAATAATTAATAGAAATAAGACAAAATAATCCAAAAAGCAAATATAAGTAAATTTAAAAGAACTCTTTTAGTGAGAGGTACTAAATGTATTCCATCCCATGAATTTTATTTTGCCTATTTTTTTTCTTTTCTTTTTTCTGTTTTTTAACCACTAGGCCTCCTTAATGGAGAGGTGATACAGACTATGTAGAATCAGCAGCCTTTATTACTTCTCAACATAAAATTGTTGCTCATTCCAAATAAACACATTAATAACTATTTTTAGGATTAAGTCTTAGTGTAAAAAATTATGAAATGCATGCTCCAACAGCTTTTGTTTACAGGTTCAACTAGATGAATAATAAAATCCACTTAGAAGTTGTATACAAGACAAAATGTTTCTCTCTATATACTATTATTGTTGATTTTATTCACTCTTTTCAATAGGCTGATCTATTTTCTTCCTGATTTCAAATGGACAAATCATCACTTCTTATAATCTTTCTGAACCTGTTTCTTCATTTATCAAGTAGATTTTAAATTTATCAATAAAGATGATACAAATTTATATCCCAAAAAGCCCAGAGAAGATACAAACTTTTCATCTCTGTTTTTATTCAAGTTCCTGGTCCCTGAAATTCATTTCTTTCTCTCTGCTTCTAAATTATTTCTTCAAAGTTACCTTTACTCAATGAAGCTTTCTCTACTCTCCCATCTATTTTTGTACATATTTTCTCTCTCCTCTCTCCCTTTTCCCCCCACTCTTCTCCTTCCAAAACTGAAATCTCATTAAGCAGGATCAGTTTCATTTTTTTTTGAATTTCTATTCAGGACTGAACAACAAAATATTATGTGTTGTACATAGCACCGAATATTTGTTCTATACAACAGTTAAGTAATACTTTCAATCATATATTTGTGAGTTTAATTGTTGTAGTCATATCTTCATTCTCAAGAACATCTCTTGCTACAACTTAACAAAGGAAATTTTAAACATTTCATATATATAGTTATGAAAAAATTCCAAGAACCAATTATTCCAGTAATTTATAGACTTATGTATGTAGTGAAATGTAAATGTAAGGGAAGGAGATCATCTGATGTGAGGTTAAATATTGGACCAAAAGGTATACTCAGGGATTACTACATTATTCCCTCAGTGTTTATAGTTTACATATAGTTTATTCTGTTGTTAATTCTCTCTCTTCAAGTTATAGGTCATCTAGTGAGAATGCTCTGAAATGGATTCAGAAATGATGAAAAATACAAAATTTTTTTAATTGACTTGAAATCCCATTTTTCTACCATAATCTGGTCTTCCCTCTTAATCTCATATCCTCAACAAAATCACTCTTAATAGCCTGTACAATAACATTCAAGTTCCCTGGAATAAAGCCATTAAATGTTTTGACTTAAGTAAATTCTAAATATATTTTTAAAATATATTTTAAGAGCTATACTAAAACTATAGCTCTGGGTAAAAACATGAGTTTTATCAGTAAAAACTACCTTCTTTCCATTTTCCAGCACTCTAATCATTACATTTTTTTTTAATGACATTTTGCTTGTTCGTAGCCGTAGTTAGCTGTTATTCTTCATCCAATCCTCTCAATCTTTATCCTGTCTTCTTATATTCTTCCAACTCCAAGAAGCCATATCATAGAAAAATGAGGAACAGCTTCTTCAGCTGCCAAGTCCATCTGAAGATCTTTACTTGATTTATGAGGATTAACTAGACTGTAGCAATAATTTGTGAGGGTGATTTGTTTGCTGGTTTTTTGTTTCTTTGTTTTCAAATATGTTTTCAGTTTTATTTTATTTTATTTTTAGCTGATCCTGATACATTTCAGACTTTAATGGCCCTTGAAATGCATGACTTCCCCATATTAAATCACTGTAACAGTCATCTCTAACAATCATTGCAGTGTGCACTTCATGATAACTTTTACATATTTCCTTGGAATAGCATTTATTCTTCAAAATTACATAGTTATAAACATGACAAATGGAACAATGAAATACTGGTATGTAACATGAAATCCAGGGCTTAATTTTCAGAAAACTAACTAAAGGTAAAGAAACCAGCTCAATTCAGTTTCATCTGATAAAAACTAAACATTCCAAGTTAATGCTCCAGGAGAAACTGAAGCAGTATTACAGATTAAAGATAGTTAATATTTTATTGATAGTAATAGAGAGTTTAGAATTTATAGCTATGGATGGAACTGAATGGGACTCTTGTCTCAAAGCATCCAGTCCATGGAGAGTTTAGACTGGCAGCCTATGTTAGCCAACCGTCTGGATCTCAAAGTATCCAGAACCAGAGAGTTTGGACTGGTAGTTATAGCCAGCCGTCTGGAACTCAAGGTATCAAGCACCAAAGAGTTTGCTCCAAGGATTCTTATAGGGCTCCAGTGCTCAGGGAAAATAAAGGCAGACGGAGAGGAGTCAGAGGACTAGGGGGAGGGGAATTGCAAGTTGGGGTTATGGAAGAAGGATCATAAATTCTGATAACTTTGGGAAGAAGCTAGGAGACACTGAGTCTGAAGCCAAAAGATAAGGGTATGTCTAGGTATTTGAGATAGGCCATCTGAAGGTTTTATGACTCTTTGGAAAGCCAGTGGTCATAACTCTGCAGCCCTAATTATCTCAGTCCTAATTGTCCAGAAAGGGGGGGGGGTGTGGTTTGCTATCAAGGCAGAACAATTAAGGGAAACTGAGACAAAACAATTGAGGGAAACTAAGACACAGGAACTGTGACACAACACAACACAAGATAGTCTGATGAAAGTAAAAATCACATGTTCACTGCTGTCAAAAAAATGAAACTATTTTGAAATTATTGCTTGTCCCAAGTAATTCATTGTATTTTGTTAACAATGCCAGATAATACAGCAAAATAATAAAAGGAAAAAAAAACTGTCTTGTTCCTTAAAGTTACTGCTACTAGGGTTGAATTTTCCTTTTTTCCCAGTTGGTCCCAGGGGAACAGAGTAAAAGAAACTGAGATCTGAAATTCAAATAGAACTTTTTTCAGAACTGCTTCCTTGGAAAAGAAAAAAGCTGTGGATTGGATATTACTACATCTGGTTCAAACAGCCCTGGTCCTTGTGACTAGCTGACCTGGAGCACAAAACTAGATCTGCCTTTTCCTTCCTTCCTCAACTTCCTCCTGAGTTGTTGCTGAGTAATTACTCCAAGGATACCAAAACAGGAAAGTACCTGAAGTTTTTTTTACCCACCATGAATACTTTAGTCCAGACAGTTTCTGTAACAGGGAAGACTCTCCAACTTAAGTAGGGTGGTGGATCAAAAGTAGCCAATGGTAAATGTCAGAGGAAGGCAGGTAGGATACAGTTGCAACCAGACATGTCTCAGCCAAATCCCATTTCTATGAACTTTATAGTGCATATTCTTTCATGGTTCTACAATTTGGGGGCAATGGTGGTAACCTTGATTATACAATGCACATGCAACTCCTTTGCTCAAAAATCTTCAGTGTCTTCATATTATTGAGTTTCCTTTGCTTGGCATTTGATATCTTCCAAGATTTCTCTTCTGACCTTATCTAAAATTATCTCTCTCCATTGTCAAAGTAATCTGTTCCCTAAACATGGTTTATGCTCCCCAATTTCTATGCCTTCATTTTTCTGATTGACTAAAATGACCCCTACCCTCCTTTGTCTGTTGAACTCCTTTTCCAATTCAAAAGTTATTTGTTTCCTCTTTAAAAGCATCTGTTGTCTGCCAAAATAACCCTCTCCCTTAGACACTACATGCATTTTCTTTAGTATCCTCACTATGGCCCCACTCTCTTACCATCTTCACTCTACTTGAAACGTGGGAGGACCATAAGAGTCTCTTTGCCCTACCTTACCAGAGAAATGCCTCTCATATCATTTCTAAATCTCTATTCCTTCCCCACTTCTGGCTCTCCCTTAAAGGGAAGCAATAATCTAAGACTAAAAATTGCCTGTTTTAGTTCTACATTGATAGAGGGAATTTTTTCCTTGGGGAGTTCCCTAAAAAGAATCAATCCAGAACCCCTTTCCCAAATACAGGTATCTCATAATTATGTTTCCCTTTTGTCTCCTAAATTTTAAGTTCCATAAAGTCAAGTGCCATGCATTATCTAAAGATGTATCTTCCCCAGCATGTAGCAGTGTTGTTCATATAATAAGCAATTACCAAATGTTTCTTGAATAAGTACATATATGAACTAGGTCATCAGACAGGGCTAAGGTAAGGTTTTTCTTATAGAACAAAGAAGTAATTTGTTTTTGCTTAAAGTCATATACCTATTTAAAGACAGAACTGAAATTACAACAAAGACCTCCTGACTTTCAGCTGACATTCTTCTGATTTAATTCAGTGAAGTTCAATTTAAAACACAGCATTTGCTGATCACTGGGATAAATGCTGCTGGTAATTGAGAAGGACCTACAAAAATTGGTTCTTTTGCTAAGAGTTTTCCTTTTTTGTTGCAGATTACATATACAAAAGATAAAATAAATAATAATATGGACAATATATAGTTTTGTGCAAAAAGGAGTAGTAAAGATAATAAATATGGAAGTTGTTTAACACAATTCCAATATGCTTTCTATATGAAAGGGGACAGGGACTAGATTCATGATTTCTCTACTATAGGGAACTTTCTGGTAAAGAGATTTCCTCTACCAACTGCAGGTCACATTTTCTCTGTAATTTAAAGTCCTTTTGTGCAAGGGAAGATTAAGTAAATTGTCCAAAGTTACACAATTAACTGGGCCAGTCCAGATGGCAGCATCCAGGGAGGATATACCAACAGCTAGAGGTGGCCCTTCTCTCAGGATCCTTGGAAAGTCTAACATGACAGAGTCCCAGGGCCACTAAGAAGTGCAGGACCATAGTGCACATGTTCTTTTAAAGTCTCTAGTAGGGTAAAAGCAGCACCCAATTCTTCTTCAGGTTCCAGAAACAACAGTTTGTCTGGGCCCATTTAAGTCCCTATTTAATTGTATGAAGGAGAAGAATGAACACTATTAGAGATTAAGTGACTTGTTCAAAGTTATACAGTAATGTCAGGACTAGAATTTCAAACTTTGCCCTTCAACCCCAAATTGAGTGTCAGTTCCACTCTCTCCCACATGAATGAGATTGTACATAGTCTAAGATATCAGTAAACACCACGCTCCTATTCTTTGCCTGTCATTCTGCTAGAGACTAGGAACACAAGTGCAGCAAACCTTTTTTTATCTCTTTCCCCTAACTGATAATGCCTTCCAAAGGTAAACTATTGTCTATTTATTTGTATTTATCCTTTTCTAGCTATTCTGTATGTAAACATGCACATGTATGTGTATATACACATATACACACATACACATGTCTATCTATATCTATATATATCTGCATGTAAGAATGCTGGCCTTGGACATGGGAAGTTCTGAATTCAAATTCTCAGGTACTTACTAATTGTGTATTCCTGATGGAATCATTTAACCTCTTTCTGCCTCAGTTTATATATGAAATGATACTAGCATCTTTCTCATAGAAGTTGAGAAGCTTCAATGAAATGATAGTCCTTTGCTATCTCTTCTGCTTTGTATTTATCTGAAACAGATAAACAAATAGTGATTCTGAGATGGACATTGACAGGGATAATCCCAATACCTCTTCTTTTATAAAGAATAGAAACTAGATTTTTCAACTCATTCCACTTTGCATCTGTTGCCCTGCCTTGTTTCAACTCCATTAACCAAGCTGACCCCAATCATCCTCAGCTTTTCTTGCCTTCTTTTGTGTGTTCTTTTTGTGTATTTGTGTTTTAGTTATGTATGTGGATAAGTCACCTATACTATCTGGCTTCCAATCAATTTACAAGCATTTATTAAGTGTCAAGTATAGTATACTGCTGCATATACAAAGAATACCTTGTATTATTTACTTGGTCAGGGGCAGCTAGGTGGCTCAGTGGATAGAGCACCAGCCCTGAAGTTCCTGATAGACCTGAGTTCAAATCTGGTCTCAGATACTTAACACTTCCTAGCTGTGTGACCATAGGCAAGTCACTTAATCCCAATTGCCTCAGCAAAAATATATATATATATGTATATATAATATTTATTTGGTCAGTGCTTGTTTTACATATTGATAGATCAACTCTAAGGTTTCTATAGCATAGAAATAAGATATTCCTCATACATTTGTTCCCTCCCTTACAGACTGACAGACTGAACTCTTGAGTGAATACAGATTTGTTTCAGGAGGCTCTTCAGGGATTCCTGCATGGAGGATCCCTGCTCAGGCTGTTCACAGTAAAGTCATTTCCATTTTTGAGATTCTGTAATACAGGACCAGGAAACCCCTTCTGCTGGTTACTCTGGCTTCTACTGTTCTTGTTATTTTCCTGTGCATAGTTTTTTGCAGGAGGCCCATCTCTTTGTTGCTCTTTTGTTTACTCACTATTAAGAATCATTAAATTCATTTCATCATACTCTATTCCCAGTATTTTTACCTGAAGAGTTCTTTCTCTCTAGCATTTGATGGTGGAATTGCAATATGTTGGTGTTAGGATGGCAAAAATTGACTTTTCAAAAATTGTCCTGCTAAGATACTAGAAACTTAAGTCTCCATAGGTTATCTTAAGGCCCACCACATATTAAACTTTTGATGGCTGATACATTATTCAGTTCTGTCAATATCCTGAGAGGATAGAAAGAAATATTGCAGTTAGAAGTTGGGACAAGATAAGAAATTCCATTACTTCAATAAATCTAAGAAGCTTTATTTAATAGCTACTGAGTAGAGAATAAAACTGTTCAGAAGCTTATAAAAGTCAGGAAGACACATTATGCATTTAAAGGTAGGTACTTTTACATATGAGGATTTTTATTATAGTATTTAGCCTATAGTGATAATTACTGTAATAATGGAATATAGGCAACCAATTGATGTATACCCGAAAATCTTAGTTTTAAAAAAAATTTCTAAAAAATTTATGCTAAATTTAATACCAATGAATATAACATTTTTATAGTTTAAAAAAACAACAAAAAAGCATATATGAATCCATGAATCTCTATTATTTACATTATCTTTGCTATAGATATTGGTTTGGGGGAGGGGAGAGACCATTATTAATTTTACTGAAGCCATTTGAAGTTAACCCCTCTCTAGTTAAACTTCTAACTAAAGGAGAGATTTGGAATGCTATTAGTCTCCTCTTCTGTAGTTAAGTGCCTGGGTGCTGATTCTATTCCAGCTGAGATTTACAAGGCAGAGAGTCCATTGTTCAAAATCTGATTTCAGTTTTCCAGCTTGTATGATAAAATGAGGCTATTCCCCTAGGAGTTCAAGGATGCCTCCAGTGTCCATCTTATAAAAGAAAGAGAAATAGGTTGTCATGTGATAGGGAGAGGAGTCTCTCTCTTAGTCATTGATAGCAAGATTGTTACCAGAAATCTCCTGAAGAGGCTGACTCTTCACCTGGAAGATGGTTATCCCAAAAGCCAGTATAAAAAGTTGCAAAAGTTTTTTTTCAGAAAAGAATCCATATAGTAACCACTGCTTGAATGCCAAATAAACCTTTGCTTAAAAGACTGCTTTATGTAAAACTCACACAAGGAAATGTTCACAAAAAGGTCAAAAAAAGCCATATAAGGACAGTCTGTGAAGAACTTTGTAATCAGTTGTGAGACATGGGAGACACTGGCACAAGACTGTCCAGCATGGTGTGCAAGTATCAAAGAAGGTGCTGTGCTCTTTAAACAAAGCAGAATTGCCAAAGAAACATGAGATGTGCAAATGTCCATATTACTATTTTGCCCAACCTTGCAAGGTCATTGATTTGATCAGTCACAGTCAGACACATTGAGCCTTGACTCCAACATCCTGATGTGATTTTGTTCCTCTTTGAGCAGAAAGGATAACAACTAATATAATACATCTAGCAACTTATGTCCATAGTTGTCCCAGTTATCTGTGTTCCCTTCTGGAATTCCTTCTGTTTTGTGAACTTTCTGTAATGCATGGAGAAACTGAGGCAGTATAGAGATTATAGATTTTTAATAGTTTATTGATAGTAGTGGAGAGTTTGGACTGGCAGCCATATTAACCAGTGTCTGGATAGGACTCTTGTCTCAAAATATCCAGCACTCCAGTGAGGAGCTCCAGGGACTCTTATAGGGCTCCAGCCCTTAAGGAAACAAAGGCAGATGGAGAGGTAGAGTACTGGGGGATAGAAGTTCCAAGAAAGGTCCATGAATTCAGTTCTGACAGGTTGGGGGTATGGAGGAAGGATCATAAATTCTGATAAGGAGCTAGAGACACTGAGTCTGAGACCAAAGAGATAAGCCATCTGGAGTTTTATGGCTCTTTGGAATGCTAGTGGCCAGAGCTCCAAGCCCTAATTATCTCAGTCCTAATGGCCAGGAAGGGGGGTTGCCACTGAGGCAGAACAATGCAGGGAAACTGAGACAGGGGACGGGGGCACATTTTAAAAATGCTTCATTAATGCTCTTATCACCTATCTTTTGGCCTGTAACAGAACCCATTCTCTTTCTAAGGATCTGCCTACTTCAAGACTCCATTTAGATGCCAAGGTGATTTTTCTTTAAAAATAAGTCCAGTTAGAGGAACGTAATATAGTTTATCTCTCAGACCTGTGGAGATAGAATAAATTTATGTCCAAAGAAGACCTGGAACTCCTAATTCAACACCAGATGGATAATTTTGATTATATTAAGTTAAAAAGTTTCTGTACAAACAAAACAAATGCAGACAAGATTAGGAGGGAAGCATCAAATTGGGAAATCATCTTTACATTTAATGGTTCTGATAAAGGCCTCATTTCTAAAATATATAGAGAATTGTCTCATATATATATAAGAATTCAAGCCACTCTTCAATAGATAAGTGGTCAAGGGATATGAACAGACAATTTTCAGATGATGAAATTAAAACCATCTCTAGTCATATGAAAAGTTGCTCCAAATCACTATTGATCAGAGAAATGCAAATTAAGATAACTCTGAGGTACCACTACACCCCTGTCAGATTGGCTAAAATGATAGGAAAAGATAACGATGAATGTTGGAGGGGATGTGGGAAAACTGGGACACTAATACATTGTTGGTGGAACTGTGAACGGATCCAACCATTCTGGAGAGCAATTTGGAGCTATGCTCAAAAAGTTGTCAAACTGTGGATACCCTTTGACCCAGCAGTGTTTCTACTGGGCCTATATCCCAAAGAGATCTTAGAGGAGGGAAAGGGACCCACATGTGCAAGAATGTTTGTGGCAGCCCTTTGTGTAGTGGCTAGAAACTGGAAACTGAAGGGATGCCCATCAATTGGAGAGTGGCTGAATAAATTATGGTATATGAATGTTATGGAATATTATTGCTCTGTAAGAAACGACCAGCAGGACGATTTCAGAGAGGCCTGGAGGGACTTGCATGAACTGATGCTGAGTGAAACGAGCAGAACCAGGAGATCATCATACACAGCAACAACAGTATTACATGATGATCAATTCTGATGGACATGGCTCTCTGCAATAAAGAATTGTCTCAAATCAGTTCCAATTGTTCACTGAAGAAAACCATATACACCCAGAGAGAGGGAAATGAAATATGGACCACAA
>JAJPUD010000544.1:256887-295410 GCA_023553655.1 Myrmecobius fasciatus
TTAGTTTTAAAAAAAATTTCTAAAAAATTTATGCTAAATTTAATACCAATGAATATAACATTTTTATAGTTTAAAAAAACAACAAAAAAGCATATATGAATCCATGAATCTCTATTATTTACATTATCTTTGCTATAGATATTGGTTTGGGGGAGGGGAGAGACCATTATTAATTTTACTGAAGCCATTTGAAGTTAACCCCTCTCTAGTTAAACTTCTAACTAAAGGAGAGATTTGGAATGCTATTAGTCTCCTCTTCTGTAGTTAAGTGCCTGGGTGCTGATTCTATTCCAGCTGAGATTTACAAGGCAGAGAGTCCATTGTTCAAAATCTGATTTCAGTCTTCCAGCTTGTATGATAAAATGAGGCTATTCCCCTAGGAGTTCAAGGATGCCTCCAGTGTCCATCTTATAAAAGAAAGAGAAATAGGTTGTCATGTGATAGGGAGAGGAGTCTCTTTCTTAGTCATTGATAGCAAGATTGTTACCAGAAATCTCCTGAAGAGGCTGACTCTTCACCTGGAAGATGGTTATCCCAAAAGCCAGTATAAAAAGTTGCAAAAGTTTTTTTTCAGAAAAGAATCCATATAGTAACCACTGCTTGAATGCCAAATAAACCTTTGCTTAAAAGACTGCTTTATGTAAAACTCACACAAGGAAATGTTCACAAAAAGGTCAAAAAAAGCCATATAAGGACAGTCTGTGAAGAACTTTGTAATCAGTTGTGAGACATGGGAGACACTGGCACAAGACTGTCCAGCATGGTGTGCAAGTATCAAAGAAGGTGCTGTGCTCTTTAAACAAAGCAGAATTGCCAAAGAAACATGAGATGTGCGAATGTCCATATTACTATTTTGCCCAACCTTGCAAGGTCATTGATTTGATCAGTCACAGTCAGACACATTGAGCCTTGACTCCAACATCCTGATGTGATGTGTTCCTCTTTGAGCAGAAAGGATAACAACTAATATAATACATTTAGCAACTTATGTCCATAGTTGTCCCAGTTATCTGTGTTCCCTTCTGGAATTCCTTCTGTTTTGTGAACTTTCTGTAATGCATGGAGAAACTGAGGCAGTATAGAGATTATAGATTTTTAATAGTTTATTGATAGTAGTGGAGAGTTTGGACTGGCAGCCATATTAACCAGCGTCTGGATAGGACTCTTGTCTCAAAATATCCAGCACTCCAGTGAGGAGCTCCAGGGACTCTTATAGGGCTCCAGCCCTTAAGGAAACAAAGACAGATGGAGAGGTAGAGTACTGGGGGATAGAAGTTCCAAGAAAGGTCCATGAATTCAGTTCTGACAGGTTGGGGGTATGGAGGAAGGATCATAAATTCTGATAAGGAGCTAGAGACACTGAGTCTGAGACCAAAGAGATAAGCCATCTGGAGTTTTATGGCTCTTTGGAATGCTAGTGGCCAGAGCTCCCAGCCCTAATTATCTCAGTCCTAATGGCCAGGAAGGGGGGTTGCCACTGAGGCAGAACAATGCAGGGAAACTGAGACAGGGGACGGGGGCACATTTTAAAAATGCTTCATTAATGCTCTTATCACCTATCTTTTGGCCTGTAACAGAACCCATTCTCTTTCTAAGGATCTGCCTACTTCAAGACTCCATTTAGATGCCAAGGTGATTTTTCTTTAAAAATAAGT
The DNA here is from genome assembly GCA_023553655.1 of Myrmecobius fasciatus. Lineage (NCBI taxonomy): Eukaryota > Metazoa > Chordata > Mammalia > Dasyuromorphia > Myrmecobiidae > Myrmecobius > Myrmecobius fasciatus. Next base: position 258,543 of record JAJPUD010000544.1, read on the forward strand.
CCAGTTAGAGGAACGTAATATAGTTTATCTCTCAGACCTGTGGAGATAGAATAAATTTATGTCCAAAGAAGACCTGGAACTCCTAATTGAACACCAGATGGATAATTTTGATTATATTAAGTTAAAAAGTTTCTGTACAAACAAAACAAATGCAGACAAGATTAGGAGGGAAGCATCAAATTGGGAAATCATCTTTACATTTAATGGTTCTGATAAAGGCCTCATTTCTAAAATATATAGAGAATTGTCTCATATATATATAAGAATTCAAGCCACTCTTCAATAGATAAGTGGTCAAGGGATATGAACAGACAATTTTCAGATGATGAAATTAAAACCATCTCTAGTCATATGAAAAGTTGCTCCAAATCACTATTGATCAGAGAAATGCAAATTAAGATAACTCTGAGGTACCACTACACACCTGTCAGATTGGCTAAAATGATAGGAAAAGATAACGATGAATGTTGGAGGGGATGTGGGAAAACTGGGACACTAATACATTGTTGGTGGAACTGTGAACGGATCCAACCATTCTGGAGAGCAATTTGGAGCTATGCTCAAAAAGTTGTCAAACTGTGCATACCCTTTGACCCAGCAGTGTTTCTACTGGGCCTATATCCCAAAGAGATCTTAGAGGAGGGAAAGGGACCCACATGTGCAAGAATGTTTGTGGCAGCCCTTTGTGTAGTGGCTAGAAACTGGAAACTGAAGGGATGCCCATCAATTGGAGAGTGGCTGAATAAATTATGGTATATGAATGTTATGGAATATTATTGCTCTGTAAGAAACGACCAGCAGGACGATTTCAGAGAGGCCTGGAGGGACTTGCATGAACTGATGCTGAGTGAAACGAGCAGAACCAGGAGATCATCATACACAGCAACAACAGTATTACATGATGATCAATTCTGATGGACATGGCTCTCTGCAATAAAGAATTGTCTCAAATCAGTTCCAATTGTTCACTGAAGAAAACCATATACACCCAGAGAGAGGGAAATGAAATATGGACCACAACGTAACATTTTCATGATCTCTATTGATATTTGTTTGCATTCTGTTGCCTTTCTCTGATTCTTTTTTTTTTCTTGTAGATAGGATTTTTCTTGCATAACTTCTCAAGCATTTCAACATTATTAACATGTAGTGGACTTCCTGCCATCTAGGGGAGGGGAGGGGACTGGGGGTAAAATTTGTAATGGAAAGCTTTGTAAAGATCAATGTTGGGGAACTACCCATACATATGTTATACAAATAAAAAGCTTTAATAAAAAAAATAAGTCCAACCCTCTCACCTTTCTATCTCAATAAACTCCAGTTTCCCTATTGCCTCCAGGACTGAATACAAAATCTTTTTTTTTTTAATTTTATTTATTTATTTTTAAACAACTTGCCTTCCCTTTCTTCCAGCACAAAGTCTTTAATTCAATGATACCAAGCTCTGGCTCTTTCACAAAGACTCTTCATCTCTGTCTCCAGGCATTTTCTCTGATCACAACCCCCACAACCCATTTATATTTCCTGGCTTCCTCCAAATTCCAGCTAAAATCCCATCTTTTTATAAGAAGCCTTTCTCAACCTTTCTTAATTCTAGTGCTTTTCCTTTTAAAATCATTTTAAATTTACTCTGTATACGGCCTTTGTTGTCTTTTTTTTTTTTTTTTTTGGAGGAGCATCCTTTTTGTATCATCTAGCACAGTACCTGATACACAGGAGATGATTGATAAATGTTTATTGACTGACTGACTGTTTGGTTTACTATGTATTAGTCACTGTGCTAAGTTCTAGGGATACAAGAGAAAGGGAAAAAGCAAAATTTCTGCCCTCAAGAAATATACATTTTAAAGGAGGACATTATATATAACTAACTAGGCACATACAAGATTTATCCTGAATAGATAAACATAATCTAAAAAAATAGATCACAAGCAGCTGAGGGAGGGGGGAAGGGGGAGAAACTTCTGCAGCTGCAGAAAGTGTAATTTAGCTGAGTTTTGAAGGAAGCTAGGGAAGCTAAAAGGTGGAGGTGAAGGGGCAGAACATCCTTCATCTCTAGTCCATCAACTTTCCGTCAAGAGATGAGAGGCTATGAAAAGTTGTCAAAAGGTTCCTTTTGTTTTGACCTGAAGGCTAAAATGTAGTGAAGGAAGAATGCAAGTGTCAACAGTTTCAGACATATATACTCTTTCCTTTGACTTCAATCAAAAGCTTTTTGATTGATTAATTGACTTTGTTACAAAATACAACTCTGGAGCCCTTTTCCACAACCTTTAAGTAATAAACAGATGTAAACTAGGAGTCAGTTTGAGTTCACCAAAAGATATAAAAGAAAAATTATATTTTTAAACAGATAGACAAATTAATGAGTGGTAGGTTTTTAGGAAAAGATTTGTTCTGGACCTGTTAGGTTTGAGTTGCCTATAAGAGAGCCAGTGGAAAATGTTTAATAGATGATGTGGCACTGGAACTCCTAGATTCATCTGCATAGAGATAACAATTGAACCCATTTGACCCAATGACTCACATTGAGATTGAGAAGATGTATTAGGGGCAAATCAGATGGAAAGGACCTGTGGTAGTTAGGGTACAGGAACACAGCAGAAAGTAATTCATCTTCTTTAATGTCATTTCCACTAATAAAATCCTGTTTCTGATGTCTAAACATTTAATAGTGTCAAGAACTTAAGTGTCAAGGAATTTCTTTTCTGGGTCTTCAGTTGCTAAAGAGATCAAGGTTTAAGCTTTTGAAAATGGCATTAATAATCATTGATAATTTTGGAGAAAGCAGGTTCAGTTGAGTGATGAAGTAGGAAGCCAGAATGAAAGATGTTGAGAAGTAATATTTTTTTCTAAGACAGTGTGAAGATTAGAGAAAGAGAGGTTTTGAGGACAATTTTGCCTTAGGAGATGTAAAACTATGGAATCAAGGATTCAAGCTGGGAGGGTGCCCATGGCAAAAAGTTCCATCTCTTCTTCAGAGACAGAGAAATTTGGAGAAGGAATTCATAGCAGATTTGCCTCTTTTCTCAGTAAAATATAAGGTGAAATCTCCTGTTGAAAAGTAAGGAGAGCATGGCAAGGAAGAAATGAAGAGAGAAGGGAAAGTTTGGAATAGGCAATGTGGAGTTTAAGATAGAAAGTCAATTTGGGGAGAATAAAAGGATTTTCTTGAGATATCTTGTTTTAATAGTTTATGTAAAATTTATTTATCTATTTACATATTTGCTATGCCTTCTTATTTTAGCTGTTTTTTTCCTTTGTAATTTGGAACTTGTGATTTCTTAGGAGTTGATCATCTGACTATATAGAAGCAGCTCATTCTATAATGCTCAGGGAGAAACTGAGGCAGTATCACACATTGGAAATTAGCTAATACTTTATTGATGTTAATTGAGAGTTCAGAATCCATAGCTATGGATCCGGACTGCTGGGACTCTTGTCTCAAAGCACATAGTCCACTGTGAGTTTAGACTGACAGACATGTCAGCCGACTGGATCTCAGGCAGGTCCAGCCCAGAGAGTTAGACTGGCATACATGCCAGCTGACTGAATAGGACTAATGTCACAAATTATTCAGTACCTCATTGAGGGGCATCATGGGTTTTATAGATTCCATAGCTCAGGGAGATAAAGAAACTCATGGGAACAGCTGAGAAACATCTGGGATCCAAGGAAACTATAAATTCATTTCTGGCAGGTAGAGAGTGAAGAGTGCTGAGTTTGGGAAAGGAAGACAGTAAGTCTGGAGTCAAAAGATAAGGGGTATGTCAAGACTGACCATCTGGAGGTTTTATGACTCCTTTGGAATGTGAGTCCAATTATTTCTGATGGTCAGGAAGTGGGGGTTGCTATTTTTGGGCAGAACAATTAAGGGAAACTGAAACAGAGCAACTGAGGGAAACTGAGACATGGGAACTGTGACACAACAATTCAGAAATGAAAGTATTCTGTAGAACTTTAAAAGTACTGTGTTCACAAATAACTTCAGCAGGTTAATGAATCCCGGAACATTAGTGACTTAAAAGGAAAACTTTTGGAGGCATGTGACAAAAAATAATTTATAGATTGTGTACCCTAAAAAACCCCACAAAACCCTCTAATTTTAGCAGCATATAAGCATTTTGTCTTAAACATAAGTTCACCTCTGTTCTTCAATGTCATACAAAATGCAATGTATGAAGCCAAAATAAAATGAGTGGTTTTCCTCCAAATATTTTTTTGAAAACAAGTGTTTGGGTAGCAGTCCCTGAAACACTACAAAGCCATCAGTCAATATAAAACAATCAAAAATTGGTCTAACCATCCACACTAGAAAAAATAAAGTTATGTAAAACACATGTCTGGGCTATAAAATAATCTGAGCAGGTATCTTATTAGATTACTATAGAAATATGTATATATCAAATAAGAATTGTATATGTTCGATGAATTGAGTAGAGTTTGAGCTAGATCAAATTTCAGTTATTGTAAATTGCTTGCTACTACAGTTCCCCAAACCTTTAACAGTAATATTGTCTTGGTAAAAAATTGAAGAATTATATAAATGAAGTGACAAATAACTTATTGAGCAATGAAAAGATGCAAGGTCCATATTAGTAAATCAATGGAAAGATGCATGTATACAAGTAAACTGCTTTGTTGTTCAGTCATAATTAACTTTTCATGACTCCATTTGGGGTTTTCTTGGCAGAGATACTGTAGTGGTTTGCCATTTCTGTCTCCAGTTCATTTTACAGATAAAACTAAAGCAAACAGTGCTAAGTAACTTGCCCAGGATTAGTAAGTGTCTGAGGCCAGATTTGAATTCAGGAAATTGAGTCTTCCTGAGTCTAGAACTGGCACTCAAATCACTATCCCACCTAAGCAGAATACTATTAGGATACTGGCAAACATTACATGTTGTGAGAAATGCCCTTAAATACAATAGTACCAACAAAGTTGCATTAGTCTTTCAGCAAGGGGCCAGAGCACAGGTCTCATTGGAAGAATCAGAATTCATTCCCAGGTTCGAAGGAAATGCTCTATTCTACTATTATGAGCTGTGAAAGCCATAACTGGTGAAAATTGCTCAGAAGTGCTACAAATTTTCAGAGGATCCTTTGTTGTTGAGACCTGAGGTAGAAGGGGAAAACTTTAGAGAAGGTATGGGACTTGGGCTAGAGAATGAAGGATTGAATTCTAGGAAGTGGAGGACTGAAAACATTGTTGGTAGTTGGAATAGCTTGAAGACAAAAAGAATGTGTAAAAACCATAGTCAAATTAGTTTGAATCACAGTATTTCTATAGAAAAGTTAATGGGAGATATGGTTGCAGTGGAAGAAGCTCTGTTGTGGAAGTCCATGGATGTCAAGATAAGGAATTATTTCTTTTACTGTAAGGAATCAGAGGTCATTGAAAATATTTGAGCAAGATAACTTAGGTAATTAGGTTTAGGTAAGAATGTAGGATAGTTTGAAAGGCAGTATTTGAGGCAAGGAGATCACAGAATCGCATTAAGTGTTTTAAGAGAAATTAGAGATGATTTGGTACAACAGGCGTGAACCTTTTTTTTTTTTTTTCTGTCAAAGTCCATTTGGGTTTTTATAACATTCTGCGGCCATACAAAATTAATTTAAAAATTCAATCAGTGGGAGGTTATTGTACCTAGCTTTTAGCTCATCGTTTTGGCATATCCGATCAGATGGCTTTGTGGAGCCTTATACAGCATGCTAGATGATTCCTGTTTCTAATTCTACTCCGACTGCTTCATTTTACAGGGGAAGAAAGTAAAATGTCTAATCTTTAGTTTATCTGTCAAATGGGCATATTATTGCATTTATACTGACTTCCTCACAGGGTGGTTCTGAGAAAAATGCTTATAAAGTTTACTTTTTAAATCTAGGTAGTTATTATTGACAAGTGATTGGATACAGAGGATAAAGGAGTAGTTAAATATGATCCAGGGATTTGGAACCTAGAGAATACTGATATCAATATCAGAAAATGGAATGTCTAAGAAAGATGCTGCTATTGTTGGGGATAGTTAATTAGGTTTCAGAAATGTGTAGTGTGAGCTGATGGCAAGACAAAGTGGAAAAGTTTAGCAGTTGGAAATTAGGAACAGAGATTAAAGATAGTCAAAATTTCTTGTTGGTATATGTGAACATATATTGTTGCTAATAGCAATAGGTTCTTTATTGATGATATATATATATATTTACATAAAACTTTGAAGCTATAAGACATTTTATATACATTATCATTAACAGCAATGATAGCTAATATTTATATACTATGTGCCAGACAATTTACAATTACCACATCTGTTCCTCACAAAAAGCCTGACAGGAAGGTGGTATTATTCCCATTTTATAGATGAGGAAACTGAGGGAACATCTATTTAGTGACTGAGGCTGGATTTGAATTTGTCTTTTTGAGTTTAGGCTTGGTACTCTATCCATTGCACCACCTAGGGTTTGAGCCACATCAATTTGTTAAGTGCATATAGAAAACATTTTTATTCCTTTTGTGAATTTTTTCAAATTAAAACTCGGTTTTAATTTGAGATTTGAGGTTGCAATTCCCCTCTCCCCCCCAAGATGATCTCTTCTTATTCAATATACACTGAGGCACATGTGAGTCAGTAAATGAAATGTAACAATTTTTGTATGAGCAAAACCAATGCAGATACAAGTAATTTACAGTTCTCCTTGACAGACTATCTGGATTTTGCGACTTGTTCCAGGTCACACAGCTGGCTGAATCTTCTAAGCCCAAGAGCGACTGTCTCCAGAAATGTTAGCAGCTGAGAGGCTTAATAACGACCACAAGAAATGATGTCAGCATGATGAGGAAAATACATAACACCAGAAATGCTGACCTTCAGGGAATGGCCACCTAGTTCAACCCTGTCGTCTGACAGAAGCGAGAACTGAGTCCCAGAGATTTAAGGGACTCGCCCCAAATCAAATCTCTTAAGTCCTTGTTTGCCTCATTAAGAGGTTCTAGGAAAGATGAAGATGTACATCAGTCAAATCGTAGGGGCCAAGCTGCGACCTCAAACCCGGTAAGCTTATCTGCTTTCCAAGACCGCCCGCCATCCACTCCCTCTTTCCTCTTTCCACTTCCCACCCTCTCACCCTCTGCCCCTCTACCCCTCGCCCCAACAGACATTTCTCCTTCCGCTCTTACTCTCCTTCCTCTCCCAGCAAGAAATACTTCCCAGAAACAAACATCCCCGCCGGTCGTCTACGCATGCGTAAAAAACCTACGGAAGCGGCGCTGTTAAAGCGCCTGGGTTACGGGGGTCATCCCGTGGAAGATGGCGGCGGCGGCGGGGACGCTGACCTTCGGGCGCTTTCTGAGCCGCAATCTCGGGGCGGCCTGGGGCTTTCCTGGGGCCGCCAGGTGTTTTGGTGTGAAGGTATCGCCCACTGGGGAGAAAATTACCCACACGGGCCAGGTAACAGGGGACGGAGAAGGAAAGAGGGTCTCTCGTTCTTCCCTATAATTCCACTCTAATGTTGATGCTCATTATCCCCGCTCAGATTTCTCTTGGACTGCTAGGGCCTGTGGCTCGGGCGGACAGCCAGTGACCTTCCCGCTTTCTTCTTCTTTGTCTTTTCCTTTTCTTCCCTTTACTATCTCTTTCCCTCTTCTCCCTTCCCCATTCTCCCCCGCCCCCGACATATTTTTGCCTGGGACCTGTAAGCTCTCATAAATAACTGATCTCTTAAGTCCGGTCTAGCTTCGAGTCCTTGACAACCCTTTCTCTCCACACTGACACAACCTTCTCCCATGCTCGCCCCTTTAGGGTGAACCCTACCTGTACTGGAGAAGGATGTCTGCCCCCTCGGTGTGACCACGGGTTTGGTTGTTTTTGACTTGTATTATATTTTCATTAGTGGCTGGCGCATGGAAGGCCTGTAAGAAAATTCTTCTCTGTTGATTTCTGTCTTCTCACTTACTTTTTATTCCACTTTTTGCTAAAAACAAAAGCAAAACAAACCATAAAGCGGATCACTTTGGTCAGTTAAAGATCATTTTATTTAAGCTAGGAGTGTTATTCCTCTAATATGCTGTGCCCCTGTTAAGAATTTAAATACTTTTGAACTTTAGTTATTGAAAACTATTGAGTTGAATTTGCCTGTAGCAATAAAGTAAAATGTTTTAGGTCTAGGTTTGTTGTACTATACAAGTACCACATGTGTAAGTATAATATTCTAATCTTTAGTATCCCTTCTAATCCAAAACATTCTGATAATCCTTTGTGCAGTTATTTTGGTTATGATGGACCAATTTCACACATTTCAGCATGTAAAAACACATTTAATCTTCCTTTGGGAAATTTTTAAAAATTTGTTTTATTGTGGGTAATGGAAGTTTGAATAAGTCACCTGGCCTGTAGGTTAAAACTCTAAAATCTAGGTGTTTAAGATATGAGAAATTGAAATTCATCATTTGTGTTATTTTGACTGCATTCATTAAATTAATTGTATAGTAGTTGCCTATCCATTAATAATTATTATTATAAAAATTTATATAATTCCTTACAATTTGCAAAGGATTTATAAATATTTTATTCTCACAACAACCCTGGGAAGGAAGCATTATTATTATTCCCATTTGATGGATGGGGGAATTGAGGCAGACAGAGCAAGTGACTTGTCCAAGGTTACACAGCTAGGAAATATGTGAAACATGATTTGAACTGACTCTGTCCATTTCACCACCTCTGTGCTTCATTAAAAATATATTGCAACAGATGCTTACACTTCAAAATGGTGTATATTTTCATTCTATGCCTATGATTACAGATTTCCTCATTTTACCTTGCTAGGTTAGTTAAGTAACAGGATCCAAATGTTGACATAAAACTTCCTTAAACTGCAGTATTTATGACCAATGTGTACTTTTTAAAGGATAGTTTTCCTCTTCACTTATGCTAGTCAAGAACTCATTCTTTTAGCTGTTTAAGAAACAAAGTTCCTAAGTTTGTCTTAACATCAAAGATCATTTATCAAATAACATGAAAGTGTTTTGAAAGGGATTAAAAAATTTTAAATTAAGGTGGTGCTATTATCTAATTATTCAGAGAAGCATAATATGATTAACTTTAGAGTCTACTGTGATAAGAATGCTTAAAAAAGACAAAAATTATTTTAAAATGTAAGCTGTGAAAATAAAACACTTTTTATTTATTTATTTTTTAAGGTTTATGATGATGAAGATTATAGGAGGATTCGCTTTGTTGGTCGCCAGAAAGAGGTAAGCTTATATCTTTTAGAAGAGAGTTGTCTTAATAAAACTCTAATAAATTAATGTTAAGTAAAAAAAAAAAAAAGATATGCTAAATTGCACATTTAAAAAGAAATGTAGAAAGTCTTAAAATAATTTCTTAAGCTTTACATTTTTTCAGAATGTTAAATGTATTCTTTTAGGGAGTATAGTTGTGAGGCCTGATTTTTGTTTTTAAAATGTCTAGGTGGCGACATTGTTCATTTGAAGAAAATTAAGTTTTATTCATAAACTGAAATCATTTCTTGTCCCATGCAAGCTTTTTCAGATCTACAAATGCTGTTGCTTTTTTTGAGGGGGGAGGGGCTCAGAACCTTCTATTGTAGTCACTTAATGGAATATGAATTTTTCTTTTAGCTTCTTTTAAATAAATTGGGTTGGTTTGTTATTTGGATATAAGGACTCTGTTAGATACTGGAAGTAGTGTATGAATCATTCTGTGTTGAGATCTAGACCAAATTGATGCGACAAATTAGAGGTAAGTTCTTTTTTTCTACTACCTAACACTATTTCTTGACACCAACGAGGGAACTTTAGGATTGGGCTTGGGTCTATCTTTTGTAACTCATTCTCTGACTCAGTTCAAGTGAAAATTATATTCTCTACCTAAATGTTCTGCTATTGACAGATGCTGCTACTCTACCTCTCACTGTATAGCTTCTCTCCTCTCCATATATCAGGGCAGGGACTGTTTTGTTTTTATCTTTGCATTCCCAATTGGCACTCAGATATTTAATTCCTTGCTTTAAAGAAAGGATTAACTTTATTACCATTTTTAACTTTCATTTTGACTTAGTTAAACCTTCTCTTTTTTATCTCTTATTAAACCAACTTTTTGTCCTTCCTAGGGACACCTGTAATTATTCTGTTAAACTCACCCAACCAATTAACCTATTTTTGGTTACTTTTCATATGATGCCTGTCTTGGATTCTGTGAAGGGTACCATACTTCTGACTAAGCTGTCATCGTAAAGTTCTTTGCCACCTTGTGCTTTTGCCACACTGATCATTCTTGTTGTCTGCTTTATCCACTTGGAATTTAGGCCACAGAGTTTCATCTGTAGAAAAGGTCACAAAACTATACAGACCTGGATTCAATATATATTCATACTGTATAAATTTGAGTTCTAGATGCTAACTAGCAGTTTCTCTTATTAATCTTTTATTTTCTTTTCTTTTTTTCCCTAGTAAATTTATTTATTTCTAATGCACATTACTTCATAAATCATATTGGGAGAGAAAAATCAGAGCAAAAGGGAAAAATCATGGGAGAGATTTACATTCAGTCTCTCTAGCTCTTTTTCTGGATGCAGATGGCATTTTCTTTCCAAAGTCTATTGGGATTGCTTTGGATAACTGAACCACTGAGAAGAATCAAGCCTTTTATAGTTGATCATTGCACATTCTTGCTGTTATTTTGTACAATATATTCCTGGTTCTGTTTGTTTCACTTAGCATTTGTTCATGTAAATCTTCCCATGCTTTTCTAAAATCAACTTGTTGATCATTTTTAATAGGACAATAATATTCCATTATCTTCATATACCACAACTTGTTCATTCCCCAATTGATGGGTGTCTACTTATTTTCCAATTCTTTGCTACCGCAAAAAGAGGTGTTACAAACATTTTTGTACATGTGGTTCATTTTCCCTCCTTTATGATTTCCCCTGGATATAGACCCAGTAATGGCACTGCTAAGTTAAAGGGTATGCACAATTTTATAGCCCTTTGGGCATAGTTCCAGATTGTGAAATGATTCAATCATTCTGGGGAACAGTTCCACCAACAATGCATTAGTGCTCCAGTTTTCCCACATCCAACATTTATCATTATCTTTTCCTGTTATCGTAGCCAATCTGAGAAATATAAGGGGTACCTCAGAGTTTTAATTTGCATTCCTCTAATCAGTAGTGATTTAGGGCATTTTTTCATATAACTATAGATAGCTTTAATTTCATCATCTGAAAATTGTCTGTTCATATCCTTTGACCATTTATCGATTGGGGAATAACTTGTATTCTTTTTCATGTATTTATTTTTATTAAAGCTTTTTATTTTCAAAACATATGCATGGATAATTTTTCAACATTGATCCTTGCATAGCCTTGTGTTGCAAATTTTCCTTTCTTTCCCCCCACCCCCTTCTTTAGATGGCAAATAATCCAATATATGTTATGCATTGTGTTAAAATATGTATGACTTGTATTCTTATAAATATGACACAGTTCTTTATATATTTTAGAAATGAGACCTTTATCAGAAACACTGGCTTTAGATTTTTTTCCCCCCCAGCTTTGTACTTCCCTTTTAATCTTGTTTCTTTTGGTTTTGTTTGTGTAAAATCTTTTTAATTTGATATAATCAATAATGTTTTCTAGTTCTTTCTTTGTAAATTCCTCTCTTCTCTAAAGGTCTGATAAATTATTCCTAACTTTCCTAATTTATTTATGGTGTCATCCTTTATGCCCAAGTCATGTATCCATTTTTGACCTTATTTTGGTATGGAATATGAAATATAGGTCTATGCCTAGTTTCTGATATTATTTTCCAATTTTCCCTGCAATTTTTGTCAAATAGTGAGTTCTTATTTCAGAAGCTGGAGTTTGAGGGTTTATCAAATACTAGATTATTAAGTCTTGATTATTGTCATGTGTATCTAATTTATTCTACTGACCCATCACTCTATTTCTTAGCCAGTAGCAAATGGTTTTGATGACTACTGCTTTATAATATAGTTTTAGGTTTGATACTGCTAAGCCACCATCTTTTGTGTTTTTGTTTCCATTAATTCCCTTGATATTCTTCACCTTTTGTTTTTTCAGATGAATTTTGTTATTTTTTTCTTGTTCTGTAAAATAATGTTTTGGCAGTTTGATGTGGCACTGAACAAGTAGATCAAATTAAGTAGAATTGTCATTTTTATTATATTCGCTTGGTCTAGATGTGAACAATTGATATTTTTCCAGTTGTGTAGGTCTGACTATTTGTGTGAGCAGTGTTTAGTAATTGTGTTCATATAGTTCTTGGGTTTGTCTTAGCAGGTAGACCCCCAAGCATTTTATTTTTTCTACGGTTATTTTAAATGTAATTTTTCTTTCTTTTTCTTGCTGATAGTGATAGGCTTTGTCAATAATATATAGAAATGCTGATGATTTGTGTGGGTATTTATCATTTCTTGATTCACTGTCAAGAGTTAACTGTGGCTGTTAAAAATGTGTTAATTGTACTCTTCTCAGTTTCTCAACTCTTCTGTTGCTAAAGTTATCTAGCATAACCTTCCCCCTTCAACTTTTTTTGGTCATATTAGAGAACATTTATATAATCCCTGCTATGTACCAGACAATGTGCTAAGAGCTTTAAAAAATTATCTAATTTTGATCTCATAGCAACCCTGGAAGATAGGTTAAGTGACTTGCCCAGGGTCCCATAGCTAAGAAGTGTTTGAGACTGGATTTGAAATTAAATTTTTGTTATTCCAGGCCTAGAATTCTATTTAGTTCCCTGTCAGATAGGCAGTTACAGACACTAATGTATACTAGTTATTTGTTAAGTTGCTGGGGAAAGAAAGAAAAAAATGAAGCAGGCCCTGTCCTGGAGTTTGTGTTCTATCAGAAAAGGCAGCTAGGAGCTTGTGTTTTATCAGAAATGGCAAGATAACCTTGTTTTTATTTTGTAAATTCTTAGGGGTATTTTTGGGGTAAAGACCTTAAGGGTTAGAGATATTTCATCCATTTTTCTGACCTAGCTCCAAAGTTACCTATGAAAGTATCTATCACTTATAAGAAGAATTAGATAATTCTGTGCTATTCAGGCAAGGATTCCCCCATGCTCCTGTTCATTTTAATCTCAAATATCAAAATCGCTTGTATTTTTAGGAGGTTGGGGATAAACTTACATATGTGTGTGAATCCATCTGACAATCTTTATGCATTATACAAATCAGGTGATCAATAGATTAGATGAGCTGATTAGAATGCTGAGTTTGGAGTCCTGAAAGACTTTTAGATGATGGCACTTAAACTGAGTTTTGAAATAAAATTCAAATTCTAAGAGAGAGAGAAGTGAGGAATGAGTTCATAATACAAAACAGAAGAGTTTGTATTTGTCTCAGAAGAAATATTCTTTCATTTTTAAGAGTAACTCCCTTCCCCTTGGGTTCTTGACTCTTGCCACCTTTTGCCTACCTGTGAATCTTGGAGATCACGTGTAAATAACTTTATATAGCACCTTCTGTACTATAGATTTTTTCAGATTCTGAACATTTTATCTTTGCTACTTTGAAAAAAAAATTCTTTAATCCACCCCATATTTTTTATCTTTTATTATGGCTTATTGTCATTGACTTTTCTTTATTCCTTTGCTCTCTAACAGTGTAGATCTTCAAGGTTCATTTGTTATTGTCTCTGTATATTCTCCTGGAGAGAGCTTGCCCCTTCTTCTCTCATTGGCCTACTGTGTCATTTCATGAATTTCAGTATAATGTAGTGTTTAGACATTTGGCCTGAGAGTCAAGAAACCTGGGTTCAACTTCTGTTTTGGTTGAAATGGTTGAACTGTGCAAGTCACTTAACCTCAATGTCACAGGCAGTTCTAAAATTTTATTAAGTTTCAGAATAGATGTTGATTTCCATAGTTGGACATTTTCTTCCCTTTGAACTCCTTATTTTGATAAGATCACTGAGTTTCAGTTAAAAAGAAATCATTTAACAATAGTTATTTATAGATTATGACCAAATCCCTTATGATTGTCACAAAACTCTAACATAATTCAACTAGTTGCTCATTTATAATCATTCCTGTGCAATTGCCTTCTATAAGGTGATTTAATTTTTATTTTTAAGAAATTAATGACCTTGGGCTAGATGTCTTTATTTTTTTTTCCCTCCACGTGTATCCCCAATTACAGCCTATCTTTTCTTCTCATTTTTCAATGTTTTTTCATTCTTCAAGAGCTTAGCCTCAAAGGCAGGAGGACCTAACTTGAAGTCTTGCTTCTGACACATGGTTTTGTGACACTGGGCAGATCACTTAACCTCTTAGTAGCTTATGTTCTCTAAATCAGCTTGCAGAAAAAGTGCGTGCCATTCTGAATTGAAGGGAATTTACTTACATGAGATTTCCTTAGTACACCAGTTGAAATTGCAGGTCTGCTGTTCCATCCATTTCACATTTCTTCTTGTCTCTAAACCTTTGCTTATCCTGTTCCTTGCCTGGAGTCCCTTTTCTCTTTCCTCTTTATATAAATACATACCTTTCGTGTTTTAAAATTCACTTAATACATGAAGCTTTTTTCATTTGTAACGCAACCCTACAGAGGAAGGATAGGGTAATGGGAAAGAGGATTACATTTGAAATTTAGAGACCCAGTTTTAAATCTCCTTTACTTAGTAGCTGTGGAACCATGGACAGTTCACCTAACCTCTGACTTTGTTTTCTCATTTGTAAATTAAGAGTAATGATCCCTATTTGTTGTTGTGAGGATCAAATGAGATAATATATGTAAAGATCTTTGAAAATCTTAAAGCATTATATAAATGTCAATTATTATACCATTCTATAATAATTTTTGCCTTCTCAATTTTAATAGTATTTTCTTGCATCATTCATTTGTTACTTAGTTATATGCCGTTTAATATGTAAACATTTATTTTTCCAGTGAGATTTTAAATTCTTGGAATGTAGGCAGTTTATCTTATATTTTGTATCTCCCATAGTATTTAGTGTATTCAACACATAGTAGACAATGTTTATTGTCAGTGAATTCTACATCATTCTGGTACTTGTTTTTGTGTTGAACGCTCTGAATGAGATGTGACTTCACAATTTGCTTCTCTTTTTTTACACTAATTCCTAATTGGTCATGTTCATTTGGTTTGGGAGTGTGGGGGGGTGGGGGTGTATGCAACAAATGAACAAGGCCAATTAGGAATATATATATATATATATGTGTGTGTATGTATATATATATATATGCATATATATATATATATATATATATGTTTCTCTCTCTATATATATCTCTATATAGTTTTTTCTTTTTTTGGGGGGGAGGTGGCAATGTAATGTCCAGGGTTATAGAGGTAGTATCTGAGACTGGATTTGAAATCAAGTCCTCTTGACTCCAGGGCTTATGTTCCATTCACTGTGCCACTTGGCTACCCTGTGTATATATGTTTTAATTTTTACTGACACAAAACTATGACAGTGCTGGGGAAACTAAAAAAACCAAGAAACCACCTCATCCTACTTCCCTTGTTATATATGCTTCTACAGTTAAAATCACTTTATGAGCTTTTATCCTTGTCTGTAAAATGGATATATTGATAGATAATATCACACAGTAATTTGAGGAAAGCATTTTCCAAAACAATAAATATATTGTTATTCTTACTACTGTTCTTATTGCACTGCCATTCCCCCCCCCCCCCCCCCCCCCATCCCACTACTATCATTTCTATTACTGCTGGTACTGGTGTCACATTTCTTCAACCATTTCACTATACTAACTCCGAAGTTACCTATGATAGTCACCTATCACCTATAACAGAATTAGATAATTCAGCTCTATTGAGACAGATGATTATCCCATTCATTTTAATCCTAAATGTCATAGTAACTTGTATTTTTAGGATATTAAGGATGCATATATTTGTTTGAATCCATGTGACAATTTTTTTGCAGTATACAAGCCAAGTGATCAGTTAATTAGGCAGCAAGTGATGTACTGGAGAGGGTGCTGGGTTTGGAGTCAGAAATACACAAATTCAAATCTAGTCACAACCTCCTACAAGCTCTGTGACTGAGCAAGTCATATGGTTTCCCCCTTTCCTTATATGTAAAATGGGAATAATAATAGCATTTACCTCTAGGGTTGTGGTTAGGATCCAGTAAAATGATACTTGTAAAATGCTTGGCACATAGTAAGTGCTATAATTATCATTGTTATTCCAAAGTGATGCATTTTAGATAGGATATATGAAAAATTACATATGTAGAGGTTTCTTATTTTTATTTTAAGTTTCTTCATTTTCATTTGTTTGAACCTGTGTTTCATTTTCTCCCCTTAAATGATCTTCATAACATGAAAATTTTGACTTTTCAGCTTAAAAAGTAAGAATGCCCAGGTGTCACATTTTAAAAATCTGTGAATAACTATGAATTTTTGTCTCTTGTCTTCTTTCAAAGGCTAATCTAACAAAAATAATGGGGATAGAAGAAAAATGATTTATATACTCTCAAGCAGAATTCTTTTCAACTCTTTAATTTGAAAATCTTTATGCAAAGAACTGTAATTTTTTTATTATAAAATTAGTTCTCAGAAAAGTATAAATATAAATAAGTCTGTATTTTAAAATCAGTATTCACTTAGGATTTAAACTTTAAAGTTAATTTTAAAATGTAATTTTACTCATGGTTGATTTTAAACTTAGGAATTTAATGAGAATCATGAGTTTTAAAAATATTTTTTTGAAACAGTTTAATATTTTAGAGTTTTGTGGCTAATCTGTCTTACTCTTCATTTTCACTTTGGCATTCTTTTGTTGTTGTTCAGTTGTTTCTATAGACCCTTAAATGATAATTTTGCTTCTTTGCTCCCCTTTTTGTTAGGATTTGAATTTGACAGAGCAAATGTTCCATAGCAATTGCTATCCCTAAAGTATACCATTTGAGTCAGAACCCTATCTTTTAACAATGGGGAAACTCTTTTTAGTAGGAAATATTTAATATGTATAGTTTATAATAATAATAAAAAAAAAAGACAGAAGAATGTCTTTAAGACTTTGTTAGTGATAACCAAAGCAGGGAGGCATTTTTCTTGCTACAAGGCAGGAATTGGATAGGGTAGAGAGTATGATTTGTCACAAGCTTAGAAAAGCCTTGGCTAATGCTGCCATTATCAGAAATAATGATCAGAAATATTTAAGCCATCAGACATTGCAACCATTAAAAGTACTCAAAATAATTTTTTTTCTGTTAAAATTTCCTTAATGATAGTAGATAAAATTGAAAAATTTTAAACATTATTTTGACATGCCAATAGCATCTAATAAAATTTTTTGTATTATAGATGAATGTGTTTTTATTGTTTCATTCTTTACAATTCTTTTAGTTGAACTGAATTTCAAGAACCAGACATTAATAATTGGAGGGTCATGATTTCCCTTCAGATGCACTGCAATAAATGACTCTAGTGTATGCCCTTTGTCAGTCAGAAATGTCAAGGCATCAAATGCCCTTCCCTCAAGGAGATGGCTAGCTCTCTTTAACTGCCGTGATTGGTGCCTATCTGTTTGTTAGTGTGGCCTATGTGACATTTTTGTCACTTATTTAGGCATTGTATTATTTAAACTGTAAGACTTCATTTGTATGGTTAGTTGCTTTGTCCATCAGTAGCAGAGGTGAACTGTACATCATTCATTTTATACCGCACTATAAGGATGTCACTGTAAGGGGAGAGACAAGACTGTCAACAAATATATTCTGTTTAAAAGACCATGTAATACAGCATTAGTATAATGCTACACAACTTGATATTTTGTTTTATCATAACTGCATTTTATTATAAAGACTTTCACCTTGAAATTGAACTGTTAAGAGGAAAGCTTTTAAACTAATGATAGTAAATTATAAATTGCAGAATGCTTTCTTTACGATACTTCACTACTTCTCTAAAACCTTGTATTTGTTTATATTTGAGACAGTTTTATTCCAAATACATGTCTGTGTCTGTCTGTGTATCATTTGTATATTTCAGATAAAGACATCTCTGGTTAAGCATGAATTCAGAGAAAGAGTGGTGACTAACATTAAATGACTTTAACAAGAGAAGATCCCCCCCCCCCCCCATTAATGTATCTTCAGAAGCAATAGACAGGTTTCACAAATAACTTAAGTATAGCTCTATTTACCTAAAATTAACAAAAAATATAAAAAACTAGTATTGTATTAGTTTTAGATTTATTGTTTTTGCCTGATCCTGTGGGGTTTTTTTGTTTTTGTTTTTATTTTTTTTTTTAATTGAGAGGAAGGGAGGGCTGGACAGGGCTAAGACATTTTTACTATGTAACAAAAGGGGAGAATTATATGAACACTGCTATTTAGGCAAAGATAGGAAATTTGCCACTCTTAGTGTTCTAACATTCCCTAAATGGGAAGGTCTTTTTTCCATTTGACCTGGGTTCAAATCCCAGGGTGAAAATATTCTGTTGAGTGCAAGGTAGAATTGAAAGTGGAGAAAATATTAGAGGCTGGGAAAACTGAGAAGAAATGGAATTAGCTCAAAACGTCGTTTGTCTAAGAAATTGTAGTTGTTTTGTTGATTATCATGGAATTGTGTTTTCTGTTAACTACTGAGGATGGAATTTTTTTATTAGGCAAGTTTAGTTTTTGAAAACATGTATTTTTCACATTCACCTGCCTACCAAAATGTAACAATTTAAAATATAGAAAATTATTTTGGAAATTTTTTTATGATGTGTCATCATATATAACTTTAAGAGCATTATTGAAATCCTTACCTTAATGTTTTATGCATAAAATTTCATCATTTTCTTTTTCAGTCTTTATCTGTAGTCATGACAAATTTGACACTGTTGATACAGGACTTTGTAAAAATTCTTAAGATATTGTTTTTAAGTGACAGTTTATTTGATGTTGAATACAAGATTGCACTGGTTTCAAATATTCTTTTTCAACTTGTTTATTCATCTGGCTGTGTTGCCATCCTTCCCAGCCCCGTTAACAAAATATTCCTGTATTCAGTAAATCTATTTATGCCATTTTTCTCCTTTTCCATTTCACTCTCTGTGGTATTTGCAGTGCGTTCAATAAACTTTCTCTTTTGTCTCAGCATACTTTCTGGCCCTTACTGAGATCTGTATCAATAGATGACGGCTCCTTTTTTTCCTAGTTGTCTTCCATGAAGGTTCAGCCATTATCAATCAGTATGTGGAAAACACAAAAGCCTATGTCTCTGTAGTCTAATCGCACTTGTCACAAGACATCTCAAGTGGGATATCTTATCACTAACTCAAATATGTCCAAGGCAAATCTTCTCATTTTCTACCCTCTCCTGCCTTTGCCATAAAGTAGATGACTCTGCCTTATCACCATCTTTCTGAATCTAGGAACCTCAGTCATTTTGAAAGTGTCACTGTCCTTTTGCTCCATCCATCTTTTCTAGTCTTATCCTGCTGTGTGATCCTAAGTAACATATCCCACATCCATTCCTTCCTTTCATATCCACAGACTTAATCTGCACTATGGATATCTCTTATTAGAAAATGAAACTTCTGCTTCGTACCTCCCTCTTTTATGTCATCGTCTAACTGTAATACTTCTTACAACTGCTTTATAAGTTGTGTTCTTTTTTGTTTGATCAAAGTACTTACCTTCTTAAGGCCCATTGTTGAATTTATTTATGTATTTATTTAATTTTTTTCCCATTGTTGAATTTAAATAGACAGTATGATAGCATGGCTATTTGATTTGTAAAATGATATAGAAAAGTAGATTTTTAATGATATCCTTGACCTTTCTGTTCTAGGTTAATACTTTACGTATTTTGGGGAGCCAGAACTCTGACCATCTTGAAGTCAGGAATACTTGAGATTGAATCTTGTCAGATATTTACTTCATGTGTGACCATGGTCCAGTTACTTAATATCCCTGAGCCTCAGTTTCTTCATCTTATAAAATATAGGTGATAATAACACCTATTCCTTCCTCTCCCTTATCTTGAGGACCAAAAGAAAATGGGATTGTATGGGAAGTGCTTTGCAAATTTTAAAGCATTATGCAAAAAACCATCTACTTTTATAATTATCATCCTTTATATGCTGTTTGCCTTATGGATAACAAACAAGCTTTGCATTTTATACCATGAAGTCTTTTGTAAACCTTAAAATTCTATATAAATAAATTGTTATAATATTAAACTCTTAATTCACTTTAGATAATATTCACTTAACCTTTGTCTTGTTCAACTGATTTCCTTTTTATTTTTTTTAAAGAGTTACTTAAGATTGTCATTATATTTCTATCTGCCTCCAAGCCTTTTCTTAAGCTTCATTCTGCCAGAATACTTTCTTCCATGACAATTTGTCAAACTTCTGAAATTCTGTTTTCCTTGAAAGAATTAAAAGAAGTTAAGATCCTCCACATCTCTTCCTCAGACTCTAGCTTTTCCTTGTCTGTTCACTACCAAATAAAATGTGTTTGCCCTTTTAAAATTTATAATCTAAAATTTTTTGTTTATCCAATGTCTGTTCTTTACATTATAAGTAAATAAAAAGACTTAATTTCTAAAACTATTTCTAGTCATATGAAAAGGTGCTCCAAATCACTATTGATCAGAGAAATGCAAATTAAGACAACTCTGAGGTACCACTACACACCTCTTAGATTGGCTAAGATGACAGGAAAAGATAATAATGAATGTTGGAGGGGCTGTGGGAAAACTGGGGTACTAATACATTGTTGGCGAAATTGTGAATAAATAGCATAATGATGAGTTAAGACTAATTTATTGAAACAGCCAATCATATTGAAATTAAAACTATTTCTAGTTATATGAAAATCAGGTGCTCCAAATCACTATTTATCAGAGAAATGCAAATTAAGACAACTGTGAGGTACCACTACACACCTGTCACATTGGCTAAAATGACAGGAAAAGATAATGATGAATCTTGGAGGGGATGTGGGAAAATTGGGACACTGATACATTGTTGGTAGAACTGTGAACAGATCCAACCATTCTGGAGAGCAATTTGGAACTAAGCTCAAAAAGTTATCAAACTGTGCATACCCTTTGACCCAGCAGTGTTTCTATTGGGCTTATATCCCAAAGAGATCTTAAAGGAAGGAAAGGGACCCACATATGCAAGAATGTTTGTGGCAGCCCTTTGTGTAGTGGCTAGAAACTGGAAACTGAAGGGATGCCCATCAATTGGAGAGTGGCTGAATAAATTATGTTATATGAATATTATGGAATATTATTGTTCTGTAAGAAACGACCAGCAGGATGATTTCAGAGAGGCCTGGAGAGACTTGCATGAACTGATGTTGAGTGAAATGAGCAGAACCAGGAAATCATTATACATGTCCATCAGAATTGATCATATAGTCGTCTTGTTGCCGTGACTCTCTTCAGCAATGAAATGTTTCAAACCAGTTCCAGTTCTTCAGTGAAGAAAGCCATATATACTCAGAGAAAGGGATATGAAATATGGACCACAACATATCATTTCCATGATCTCTTTTGATGTTTGCTTGCATTATGTTTCCTTTCTCAGATTTTTTTTTCTTGTAGATATGATTTTTCTTGCACAGTAAGATAAGTGTGGAAATATGTATACATATATTTGATTTGTCAAGTATTTTAACATAATTAACATGTAGTGGACTTCCTGCCATCTAGGGGAGGGGTGGGAATTAGGGGGGAAAAATTTGTAACAGAAAGCTTTGTAAGGAAGGGGCAATGTTGAAGAATTACCCATATATATGTTTTGAAAATAAAAAGCTTTATATTAAAAAAAAGACTTAATTTCATTAATTTGGGTGCCTGTTCAGAGGGCTGAGATTTTTTAACTTCTAAAATGATGTAGAAAAGTAGATTTTTGATGATACCCCCTGACCTTTTTGTTCTAGGTTAATAGTTTATATGTTTTTTGGGGGGGAGGCTTAGAGAAGGTGAAAATTGACTTAAAATCTTTCTTCTTTTAAATAAAAATTGTCATCCTTAATCTTAGGCAGCTTTAGGTATACTCAGCTGTCTAATATTCTGTTAATTACAATTAGATGAAATTGTAGAATATATAATTTTATTACAACCAGATGAAATTATAGAATATATAATTTTTAAGTGGTTAGGCTAAAAAATTTTTTTTGGTCTAAAGATCATTATAAGGAATGAAATAAACCATTTTACACACAATTTTATTAAATTAGAACTTTTAAAAATTATTTTTCATGTATATTGAATGGTACTAGTCTAACCAGAATATTTGATTAAATAGAATAATTTGTTCATCAACCATACTAGATCATTTATTTCATTCCATTTATTTATTTATTTTGTTGAGGCAATTGGGGTTAAGTGACTTGCCTAGGGGGTCACACAGCTAGGAAGTGTTAAGTGTCTGAGATCAAATTTGAACTCAGGACCTTCTGACTAGGGCTGGTACTCTATCCACTATGCCACCTAGCTGCCCTTTATTTTAAATTTATTTATTTTATTTTAAATTTATTTTAAATTTAAAAAGTTAAGGTATCATTTCCTCAGGGAAAAGTTTTTCTTGAATCAGTACAGATATAATAATTGCTGTTCTTATTTTAAAAATAGTACATTGTTTATTTAGCATTTGAGTAACCAAGTTTTTGTCTCTAAAATATTTAAATATTCATATTATCCCTTTAAGATCCTATCAAATTAGACCAACGTTTTTTGTTATCTTAAAAATATCGTCTTTAGTTACTGATACTCATGATTGTTATAATTCTCTTCCATTTCTAAAATGGTTGTCTTTTTTCTCCTTTTAAACTAAAAAAAACCCCACAAATATTAAAAATTTACTTTTGCTAAGAACTGACTTTTTAATATCTATAGAATAGCAATGTAATTATTCCATTAAAGTTCTGCTGTATTGCCTCAAAGGGTGACCTTGTACTTTTGAAAGTCATAATAATGGAGCACAGATTCTGGTAGGCTTTACTAAACAGGATATATGTTAAAGATAGATCTAATGATAGTTGATTTGTTTGTCATCTCAGAGTTATATAAATGTAGAAAGACTTTTCACTAGAAAGTTACCCACCTTCTAGTTGGAGAAATTTCAGTTTATATTGGTAGAGGAAAGTAATCACCCTGAAGTTGGGAATCTTGAATCTTTCAGAATTTTGCTTATATAAATTCTAATTTAATATTCAAAATTCCTGTCAGTGGTATGAAAAAAATCTTTTTTTTTTTTTCTTCAGGTAAATGAAAACTTTGCAATTGATTTGATAGCAGAGCAACCAGTGAGTAAAGTGGAAAGCCGAGTGATATCATGTGATGGTGGTGGAGGAGCTCTGGGTCATCCAAAAGTGTATATAAACTTGGTAATGTATCCTAATTTGGCCTTTCACTGTGCTTACTTTTTAAAGTTAAGTTTTCTGTGATTGCTTTGTTCATAACTCACCTTTATTACTAATCTGCAGGTCTTTTTCCTAACCATTCGCCATTTCAGTATCATGTTTACTTTATATCTCATCCATTAGACTAGGTACAGTTTTCTCTGGCTACCCTACCTAACCTATCATTTCCAACTCTGCACCTCTGTAGATATATACCATTCCACAATCTCTTCCACTTTGCATATATAGTTAATTTGTTAGACTGGAAGATTTATTAGGGTCTATAAAGATACCAAGAAAAAGGTAGAGATAACAGGAAAAAAGATTTTGTGGGATGGGAGAGATAACAAAAGTTGGAAGGGATTTGGAAAAATTGGGACACTAATACATTGTTGGTGGAATTGTGAACTGATTCAACCATTTGGGAGCACAATATGGAATTATGCCCAAAAAGCAAAAATCCATATACTATACCTATGTACCTTTTGACCCAGCAAAGTGCATGGGGATTGTAATGGAGAGGTGTGGGAGGGAGAGAGTAATGTATAAAACTTTAGAAGTGAGCCCTTCTTAAAGTTTGATGTGCTTTTTTATGCATCAGGAATTTTTGGTAGTAATGAGAAACGTATTAATGCAATTGAGGGAAGCACAGAGATAATTTTTCAGGGAAAGTTTAGTTAATTTGTTCACAGATCCAAAGGGAAGGTGGAAGAAGTTGACTTATTGTTGGGAAAATGGAAATGCAAGAAATAACAGCTTTTCCCTTAGCACCCTTCTCTTTCAAGATGCCTCTTAACCAACACCTTTTTCATGTTGGATTTCCTTAATTCCTCCCACATACTAATGCCTTTTTCTAATTAGATAGCATTTATTTTATATTTTTATATATTTTGTATGTATTTATATAATCTTGAGAGTAAAATTCTTTTTTTTTTGTCTTGTATTCCATTGCCTAGTACACACTAGTCACTTAATAAATGCTTGTTGATTGACATTTCTGTGATTGCATACCATTAGTTTAGAAAGCTTTTACATTTCACAATTCACTTAAATTCCATGCATTATACCATCTCTGATTAATTTCTAAGAATGACTTGAAACCTTAGCCATTGAGTTGTTACATGGCAAAATGAAGCAAGAAAACTTTTTTTAAAGCCTATGATAGGGGCAGGTAGGTGGCACAGTGGATTGGAACACTAGCCTTGAAGTCAGGAGGACCTGAGTTCAGATTTGATCTCAGACACTTAACACCTCCTAGCTGTATGACCCTGGGCAAGTCACTTAACTCCAATTGCCTGAACAGAAAAACAAAACAAAGCTATGTTATACATTTCACATATTTATATAATTCTTTACATTCTCCTTTGCTGGATTTTTATTCAGGTTTTGCCTATTCACTGGATAATTATCCAAGGTTCTGTCTTGAGCCCTCTTTTCTTTTTCCTTTTTGATCACTGGTTTTTAACCTGAGATCTGTGAAGGATTTCAGAGGACTCAAACTTAGATTGGTGATCTTATCAATTATATATCATCTCAATACAGATGATTCCCAGAACTTTAGATATAGTCATAATCTCTATATCCATCATGAACAAATTTGTTTAGCCATTTCTCAATTGATGGGCATACCTGCAATTTCTAGTTAGACTGCTATAAGTAATTTAGAACATTAAGGATTTTTTTTAAATTTTCCCTAATCATCTTAGGAAACAGACCTAATATTGCTGGGTCAAAGGGTATAGACAGTTCAATAACTCTTCAGGCATAATTGCAGATTGTTCTCTGAAATGGTTGGATCAGCTCAGGTGCAACAGTGAATTCTCTCCAACATTTATCACTTTGTCATTGTGTCATTTAAGTCAGTCTGATAGGTGTAATATGATATCTCAAAATTGTTTTAATTTGCACTTCTCAAATCATTAATTACTTAAAAGCACTTTCTCATGATTATAAATTTTGATTTCTTCATTGAAAAACTGTTTATATCCTTTGATATGAATAGTTGGGCAATGTCTCTCATTCTTATAAATTTGACAGTTTTTTTTTATATGTTTAAGATGTGTAATCTTTATCTGAAGAACTATTTATACATTTCCACCTCCTCAGTTTTCTACTTTTCTTTTCGTCTTGTCTACATTTGTTTTATTTGTATAAAATCTTTTAAACTTAATGTAATCAAAATTATCTATTTTATATCACAAAATTTTGTCGTTTGTTTTCTTTTAAATTATTCATCTATTCATAAGCCTGATGAGTAGTATGTTCCATATTCTTCAGATTTTCTTGTAATATCTCCCTTTTTTATATGAGTCATTTAATCCCAAAGTTTTTCTTTTCTTCCTATTACTTTTGGAGAGCACCACCATCCTCCAGCTATAATTCAGACTCAAAATGTCAGTATAATTCACAGCTGCTCACTTGTATTTAACCCATTTTATTGGCAGGTCTAGAAGTTTTTTACCTTCACTATATTGTATGTTTAAGTTCCCTTTTCACTAATCCATATGTGGCCACCACCTATATGAAATCTTAATCACCATTTGCTTGGACTGTTTCAAGACCCTCAAGTCTTCCCCTTTCTAATCTGTTCTCCATTATCTGGGCAAAGTGATTTTCCTTAAGTCCAAATAATGGCCTTACATCAGCTTGTCCTCCTTTTATTCAGCATCACTTGTCTGTTTGCTATGAAGGGCAATTCAGTGTAATTTTCTGTGTCCTATATAACTCCCTGAGGGTATATATTATAGGTAAGTTGTTAATTTACATAGGAGGTGGAGTTTGTGTGTCAGGAGTGGCCTATGCTGACAAAACATAGGTCAGGACCAAATACACATACACACAAACATAAATTCATGCACACACACACATACATATATATATTCACACATATATTGTTTGCATAAAAGAATAACTGATTATGTAGTTTTGTAAAGTTAATATTTAATTACAAGTTTCTAACATAACTGTTTTGTAGTATTTAATTTATAGTATTTTTAGATTTTTTTAATATATGAAGTTGTAACAAAATATTGGTGCCTGTGTTTAGAGTTTACTTTTCCTTTTTTACAGGACAAAGAGACTAAAACTGGGACATGTGGGTATTGTGGACTTCAGTTTAAACACCACCACCACCACTGAAACCAATTATATGCTTTGGTTCTTGTATAATTCTCTGCATGTAAGGATTTTAGTATTTAAAAAAAAAATGCTTATTTAAAAATCACAACATAAGCTTTGTTTTAAAAATAGTCTATAAATAAAATATAATTGTTGAATATGATTTTAAGTTTAAGATGACTTTTTCCCCCATGGAATAGTCCTTGAACGACATTATTTTTTATGGATATATAGCATTCAATTAATCTTTTAACACACTGCCTTGCTTTATTCTCTTTCAAGAAAAATTAAAATCTTTCTACTAGCAAATGTTAAAATAAAATTTCTTTGCCTTAATCCAAAAGTATGTATTGAATTATTGGTAATATTTAGAGATGATAAGACAGTCTTATGTAATAGAAAGGGCACTTGATTTGGAATCAGAAAACCTGGGTTTGGCTTCCAACTCTGACTATTGGATTTATGATTGTAGACAAATCATTTAATGTCTCAGAGCTTCAGTGTCCATTTCTGCAAAAAGGAGTTTTTTCTTATATCAAACATGGAACATTTAAATATCAAGAATGGAAAAAAATTGAAATTACAGTGTATTATTAGGTACAGCTTTTATATGTGTGTATATGTCATCTGTGCATGTATGTTGACACATAGGTGCTTGATACATATATTATTTGATTATTGATTAATTTTATTAAATATAATATTATAGTAACAAAACTGCCTTGCTTTTTTTGTCCCCTTTTGGATTTTTAGCTCTTTTCTGTGTATTTTTTAAGTTTCATTGTTGACCTTTTTTTTTTTTTTTTTTTTTTTAAATTATTACTATAACTATCCAGTTCTTGTCCCCAGTAAGGGAAAGCCCTTCTTTGTGACAAATAGCTATAGCCAAGGAAAACAAATTGGTGCTTTGACCATGTCTGAAAAATGCATGTTTCATTTTATCCATCTAGTTAATCCATTGCCTCTTCCAGGAAGTTAAAAAAACAAAAAAACCGTAGCACACTTCACAAATTTGTTTTATTCTTATACAGGGATCATGTTAGTTTTCTGTTTATTCTAATTTTAGTATATGTGTTGCTGAAGTGAATACTAATATGAAGATACTAATACCTGCATAGTTGATGCCACTGTTGCTGTCCTGGGGTTGTTGTGAGAAAAGCATTTGTAAACCTTAAAGTGTTACATAAATTTACATTATTCTAAAAAAAATACTCAACTGAGGTATTCTGAATCTGATAAGTCCTCCATCCATTATGATACATTATATCTAGTGGCATCTTATCTGCTAAAATGAAATAATGTTAGTCATTATACTTTTGATGTAAAAAGAAATTGCAAAACACATGTACTTTTGTGAATTTATATGCACAATTTATATTGACTTTTACAGGATCTTTAATGTTTTCCACTAGGAAAAAGGCATTTCAAGAAATACCAGGCAATTGATGGTACATCTCATTTAACTAAGACATAGTGCTAATGTATGATCTTTTATTTAAGTCTTTATTTTTTTAATCTCTTGTTCTTGATTTTTTTAGAAGACATGAAATATTTGTAAAAATTTTATTAGTCATCTTTGAATTAGTCTTCAGATTGGATAGGGTATAACAAACAGAATAAAATCTTTGGGCCCAGATCATTACATTCAGTAATCTTGAAAAATCATTATAAACAGGAGATGGGCACAGAATTCTACAAACATTTCAGTTTTCAGAAGCATAGATTCTAATCAAAAAGCAAAATTCTAGAATATTTGGTTTGCTAGCATTAAAAAAGGAAGGTAATAATTGGGAGATGTGACAAGTTGATAAGGAACAAGTCTTGTTAAACTAACTTTTTATTTTTGATAAGTTTAGCGATCATATGATGGAAATTTTATAAATATGTTGATTTCAGCAAAATGTTTGATTTATCTCATGGTGATGGATATTAATGCATTTAAGTGAATCTAGAGCTGCTTGAACCAGTTTTCTCAAGAAATATTAATGTCTTTGTCAACCTGTAGAATACTCCTAGTGGTGTGTCACAAGATTAAAATTTTAAACTGTTTTAGTGTTTTTATTATATATTGGAGGGGCTATGTAAAAATAAACACGCTAATGGGACTGTGAATAAATACAACTATTCTAGAAAGAAATTCCAAATTATACTCTTCTCCCCAAACACTTATCAAGTTGTGCATTCTCTTTGACCCATTTAGAATGCCTATAACTCCAAAGAAATCAAAGAGGAAAAGGGCTCATTTACAGAAATACTTAAGAACATCCTTTTTTTCTTTTTGTCCCAAATTGGAAACTAACGGGGTGACTGGGGAAATGTGCAAACAAATTATAGTATGTGAATATAATGAATATTACTACTATAAGAAATAGCAAAATGTAGAATTTCAGTGGAAGTTGGGAAGACATGAATGAATTGATACTGAGTGAAGTGTGCAGAACTAGAAAAAATTTGCATAGTGATAGCAAAAAAAAAAATACCTTTGAAAGACTATATAACTGATCAATGAAATGATAAATCATGGTTCCAGGAGACCAAAAATGAAACAATAGACATACAAGAAAAAAACAAAACAAAATAATAGATCTGCCTCCTGTTAGAAAGGTGTTGTTATTAAAATAAAGAATGAGACTTTTTTTTTTTTGTATATGGCTAAGTATACTTTTGAGGATTTAATTTTTCTTTTAAAATTTTTTTCAAGGGGGAGGGAAGAGATGAATGCTTGAAAGGAAAAATTAACTTTTAAGAACTTAAAGAAAAATATTAATAATAAATGGGGAAGGGGGTAGCTAGGTGGCACAGTGGATAGAGCACCAGCCCTGAAGTTAGGAGGACCTGAGTTCAAATTATTCTAATATAAAAAGTACAATCACATGCCATTTTAGGTTAACAAAGTAAGAAAGGAGAGGATTCAATTTTGTTGACTTCAAAATGCGCTGCCATTTTTGAGGTGACCCAGCATCCTAGAATGGTTTCAGATTTCCTGCTTCCTTATCAGTACTGCTGCCTTGGTCAGTATTTCAGTCCTGGTGTCTATACCAAAGGGAATGAAATTCTCAAGGTCACCCTTTGGATAGATATCTACTATATGCCAAGGTAGAAATAACAAGAAGGCAATGATTTCAGTAGTCAAGCACTGCTGTAATCAACTCCAGGGTTTTTCTGAGTTTTATGTTGGGATGTAGTTCAGCTGAACTATATGATGAGCCTGTGACCAAATTGAAAGTTTTTATTATCAGACAGGCCAGGTTTATAAAGGCATGAAACAAAAAGAAAAATAGATGTTTCTCCCCTTATCCACTCCCTTCAATTTGGCCAGGAAAGAAGATTATCCTTGAACAAATATACAATAGTTGAATAATAATTTTGCATATGAACTTCAGAGATGTTACTGGTGATTTCTACCATTTAATCTGTAGACATAAAAATAGAACTAGCTATTTCTAAAGCTGGGGTAAAGGAGAATGAAAACCTATTAAAATGGGACTATTCAAATAGTGGTATTTCTTTAAATAGAGCAGAATGCTACTAGAGAAATTGAAAACCTATAGCCTTAGGGCTTTGAGTTTTCATTTAGAGATACCTTCTGCTTTTCAGAAGGGAAAGCTTTTTGTTTCATCTAATAAGTAAATGTAATAAGTTTCATCTAATAAATAAAACACTTAAACAGTACACTTTGAGATTTAATAAGTTGATTTTCCCAATTAAACTAGCATATTTATAACAATAGTAAATCTTTGTTTCTGCTGGATTGGGTTATTGTCTTTAAGCAGATGAGAAATTTGAGGGAGTGGAATTTATTTTGCTTAATGGGCTTTTAAAGGGATCAGTGTTTTGAGAGAAAGGGACACGGGACTTATATATCCAGAAAGCTGAATGAAAACCTCCCAATTTTCTTTTACAGTTTTTTATTGTAAGTTGTAGCCAGCTCAGGCCTACCATATACCTCCCCATTGTCTTTTGGTGGTTTCAGTTTAAATTCTTTGGAGATTATAATGTTTCACAACTTAAAGCCTTATGATTAAACCGGAAATAATAGATATAGATGT
Organism: Myrmecobius fasciatus; assembly: GCA_023553655.1. Classification (NCBI taxonomy): domain Eukaryota; kingdom Metazoa; phylum Chordata; class Mammalia; order Dasyuromorphia; family Myrmecobiidae; genus Myrmecobius; species Myrmecobius fasciatus. Next base: position 289,105 of record JAJPUD010000544.1, read on the forward strand.
TCATATTAATAACATACAGACTTAAAGGTAGAGGTATGGAAAGTTTTTTTAAAGCCACAATGATTATATAGTCCATGAAATAAAGATTATGCATGCTTCATAATTCATAAAATTCACTAACCTAAAAATTCTACCAATTTTTTGTACATACGGTGCAAGTATCAATTTCAGTGCTCATCACTTCTTGTCCTCAATCTTTTTCCGGTATAATCTTATTCTGAAACTATTGCCATAATGAGAAATTTTATTCTTTCAGTTTTTTCTTCTCACATGTCCAACTGTTCTGTTCAATAGATTTTTTTTTTTTTTTTTTTTTACTGTGTCCTTTGTGTGCTGTACTCAGGAATGGGGGAGATATTTTAAAAGTTCTGTGATCTTAATAGATATGGATGCTTCCTCCAGAAGTACAAATTGCAACCCATCCATGTCCTCACATGTTGTCTTCCTCTTTTTTTTTTTTGTCTCATGGATATCTTTCATAGTCTGGTGAAGTCTATGGAGCTTTTATCAAAATAATGTTTTTAAATGCCTGAAATAAGATATACAGGATCACAAAAGAAATCAATTATACTGAAATATAGTTATAAACCATTTTTGAAAATGAGTTTGCACGGGGCAGCTAGGTGGCGTAGTGGATAGAGCACCAGCCCTGAAGTCAGGAGGACCTGAGTTCAAATCTGGTCTCAGACATGTAACAGCTGTGTGACCCTGGGCAAGTCACTTAACCCCAATTGCCTTAGCAAAAAAAAAAAAAAAAAAATGAGTTTGCAGGACCACACATAGAGAATTCCTACTTAGGTCTTTTAACATTTCATGGGCATCAGCATAGCACTTAAAAACTTGCCCATCTGTTGTTTCTTCCTATTGCTGTATGAATATCACTTTTTCCAGAAACGTCTTTTGGATGATACCTTTTGTATTCTGCCTCACGACTTGTCAATAATATCCTCGTCTGTTTATACCTGCCATATGTCTTCTTCTGAAATTTTGACTTTTTGGAAATTATGATGTCTGTATTAATTATTTTATATATATAATTTTAATCACATAAATGTTAAATGAATTTTAATATAGTAATCATATATTAACTATTTCTAATACTATTGCATCAGTGAAAGAAGGTTAAAAAAAATGGGTTTTTCTTTCAGAAAGAAGCTTGCAGTTATTTAAAAGTACTGCACAATTTTCCAAGTGTAATCTTGCTCTCTTCCTCATTGTACTAATATGTAAAGTTTTTTCTGATCTAATAATTTTCCAGAAGGTTGTTTGTGCCCTGGTTCTTCCTGGTAGCCCACATCCTTTTTTGTAATTTGCTAGATAATAGATTAGAAAATCACATCTCCCAGGTAACCTCACAAATTGGTACCTCCCTGCCCATAATAATAGAGATAGTAATAGAATAAAATAATGAATTGGAGAATGTATTAATGTGGAGTAGGAAGGAGAGCTCAAGACGAATCCAAACTGTTAATAAGTACAATCTTCCAGTTGCTCACTCTTATGTTCCAGTATGATAAAAGTTTGAAAAGTATCAAGCTATTCTTCAGTCTTCTTTAGAATCAGGATCCTTCTAGCCTTCTTAACTTGCTAAGTACAGCTATCTTTTAAAAATCTACCAAGATGCTGGAAAGTATGAAAAGTTAGAAAATCATTTCAAGATTCCCAGAATTACTGGATTGGTCTTATGTCAGTAACATCTGTTGTTATTTTTATTCCTCATATATGTATGTATGTATGTGTGTGTGTATGTATATATATATATGCATATATATATATATATATATATGTAAAATGTCTAATGATGGGCAAAGCTTTTTTATGTTGTTTTTATGTTGTATGATTTTGTATTTTTTATTTATGATCTCATTGAATCATAACAACTGTGAAGTAGGCACTACAAGATACAGATAAGGAAATCGAGCCCCTAGAGACCCAGGAATCTGGAATCTTTTCATGATAGTTTTTCCTAGACTTGAAGTTGAGCTCAGGTTTTTTTTTTGGGGGTTTTTTTTTTTTAATTCCTTTGCAGATCCTGCACAGTTTTCTGTGTGTGTGTATTTGAAAAGTTGGAAGAGATTTTAGTAGTCCTACTCTAACAGAGGAATCCCAGCTGTGACACACCCAAAATGATTAGCTAGCTTGATGACCTTCAGTAATGGGAAAGCCACCACCTCCAGAGGTAGCCCATTGTACAGTGCTAATTCTTAGAAAGTTTTTCCCTACATCAAAGTCTATTAGCCTTTTTGTAAATTTTGAACCATTTCTTCTGGTTTTTCCCTTTGGGGCAGAAAATAAGCTAGTCTAATTCCTTTTCTGCCTCACAGCAATTCAAATATTTCAGAATTGCTGCTATATCCCTCAAGAGTCCTCTCCAGTCCTCTTCACAGCTGATCATTATTGCAATATTATTACTATGTACAGTGATCTGGTTCTGCTCTCATTTTATTCTACATCAGTTCATATAAACCTTCCAAGGTTTTTCTGATACCATCCTCTTTATTAACTTTTTATAGCATAATACTATACCAATACAATCATATATCACAACTTGTTCAGCTATTCCATAATTGATGGACATCCCTTCAATTTTTAATTCTTTGCTCTTTTTTTTTTTTTTTTTTTAAGCTCTTTGGGATGTAGACCTAATAGTAGCAATGCTAGGTCAAAGAATGTGCACAGTTTTATAGCTCTCTGGGTATCCTGTATCATTTATGATAATGATCCAGCCAAGGAGACAGGAGAGAAATGAGACAGGAATACTAGGAGAGAATGATGGCATGAAGACTTTGGAAAGAAAGATTATCCAGGAGAAAGGATTGATCAACAGAATCAAATGTTTAAGAGAGGTCAAGGAAGATGACTAAGAAAAAGGTAGGAAATAATTTACTAACAGTGGGGAGAGAAAAATAATATTAGTTGGGGTTTTTCTGCTTAGGAGCCCTTAGGCAGCTCTTTGTTTACATAATGACAACACTTGATAGGAGAAATCTTATTCATCCTGTTATCAAATTATTATGATTCATTTGGGCACAAATGATACTTCCAGGAAGAGTCTAAAAAGTATCCATAACATTATAGTCTGGGGCAAGAAACAAGACCATATGGGCACAGATTGTTTTCCTCATTGTTGTCCCTTAAAAGGAAGATATACAGAAGAAAAAATTATTTGAGAAATGAACATCTGACACGAGTATGGTGCCTTGCAACGAGTTTTGCCCTTCTGGACAACAGGTCCAGATGATATGTGGATGATAAACTTCTGGCCAAGAAAATGACACTTAGCAAATAGTGGTAAGAATTCCTGGGTGCCTCATGTATCAGACTGTCAATAATATAAACATTTATTAAAGATAGGATTCTGGGAAGATGGTGAAATAGGTAAAAAAAAAAATTACAAGTTCTTCAGATTTTCCCCACAAACAAGACAAAATTGCATCTCAGGACAAATGTAGAATAGTTAAAATGAAGTAGGATTTGGGGGAGAACAGGGATCCTCCTGAGACAATTGGAGAAGATTCAAAGAAAGATACTAGGATGGAGGTTTGGCCCCTATGAAATGTAAACCCCTACAGAGTAGTTCTGAAACAGCAAGAAGGGAGCCTTGGGAGCCTTAGGGTTAGCTGGGTTGAGAGGGAGCCTCCCTACTTCCCTCTCATCCCCAAGCCACAGGAACTGCCACCTCATAGACAATGTGGGGAGTCTGTCTGAGTCAGGGAAGATTAAGGGAACCTCTGTTAAGGAATGCCAGACCCACCTATGTTGCTGAGATACAGTGGTGGAGAAGGAACCAGCACATGCCTGGTGAGTGCAAGAGCAATGGAGCAGGGAAGCTGCTGGCTCTGGCCACTTATAGGAGGGTGGAGTTCTTGATTTGGGGTTCCAGGTCAGAGGGAAGGACCTGAGGATAGAGGCACCATTTCTTCTCCAACCCCTACTCCCATCTGTGACTAGAGATGATTATACTAATAGAGGTTTTACTTTAAAAAAAAATTAATGTCATAACATGGAAGTAAATTAAAGTGAGGGTAGACTGTGCAAAGTTACCAGCCTGATTCTGTCCTCCAAAGAAACAGGATGAGTGAAAGAGTTTGTGTAAGGTAGGGCAGCAGTGTATAGAAAGGAAGTATTCTCTCTCTTTTTTTAAAAATTAATTTTTTATTTGCAAAACATATATGGGTAATTCTTCAACATTAACCCTTACAAAGCTTTCTGTTACAAATTTTTCCCCTCTACTTCCCACCCCTCCCCTAGATGGCAGGATATCCACTACATGTTAATTACGTTAAAATATTTGACAAATCAAATATATGTATTCATATTTTCACAATTATTGTTGTGCAAGAAAAATTGTATCTACAAGAAAGAAAAATCAGAGAAAGGAAACACAATGCAAGCAAACATCGATAGAGAGCATGAAAATGTTATGTTGTGGTCCACATTTCATATCCCTCTCTCTGGGTGTATATGGCTTTCTTCACTGAACAATTGGAGGTGGTTTGAAACATTTCATTGTTGCAGAGAGCCATGTCCATCAGAATTGATCATCATGTAATATTGTTGTTGCTGTGTATAATGATCTCCTGGTTCTGCTCGTTTCACTAAGCATCAGTTCATGCAAGTCTCTCCAAGCCTCTCTGAAATCGTCCTGCTGGTCATTTCTTACAGAAGAATAATATTCCATAATATTCATATACCATAATGTATTCATCCATTCTCCAACTGATGGGCATCCATTCAGTTTCCAGTTTCTAGCCACTACAAAAAGGGCTGCCACAAACATTCTTGCACATGTGGGTCCCTTTCCCTCCTCCAAGATCTCTTTGGGATATAGGCCCAGTAGAAACACTGCTGGGTCAAAGGGTATGCACAGTTTGATAACTTTTTGAGCATAGCTCCAAATTGCTCTCCAGAATGGCTGGATCCATTCACAGTTCCACCAACAAAAAAGGAAGTATTCTCAAAAATTTTTTAAAAAAAGGTATTCTCATGTGAGAAAATCTAGGAATGGGAGTATAGGAAACATGATAAGAATTTGGATGAAGAAGAAACAATTTTGTCATTGGAATCTATGATAAACCATTTGAACAGAATGAGAAGTATAATAAACATCACAAGCCTGGCATGGAAGCCTGATACAATATGGGAGATTTCAGGTATTCAGAATCTGCTGCAGCTCTTTCTGGCAAAAGTAGAATAGCTAATAACTTCCTGGTTTGCTTTAATATTAATTTTATTCTCCAAAAGGTAAAGGAACCAACAAGAGAAATTGGATTGGATCTTAGTCTGACTAAAAGTAAAGAACTAAGTTTTGGAATAAAAATAATAGGAACATTGTGGGGAAATGATCACTCCCTCCTTCAGGTTATGACTAACAAGACAAAAGTTGGACATAATCTGACATGTACTCTAGATTTGAGGAATATAGATTTTAAAAGGCGTTTAGGTAAGGCTAGAGGAGGTCTTATAGATTGAAATTCTGTAGGGGAAGTCAGCCTTCAAGGACCGTGGAAATTTCAAGACTTACTGAAGATATAGGGAGAAATTCCAGTGAAGGAGGGAAGGGGGGAGTTTGAAGAAATTGATGTGTCTACATAGAAAACACAGATCTCACTAATGAACTTAGATTTTTAAAAGATATACAGAAGATAGAAGCAAGATTAAGTAATAGAGGTTAAATATAGGGGCATATAGACCTATGAAAATAGTTGAGGGAATGGTAAAGTGCAGAAAGAGTGAAGAATGGAGAGGAATGCTAAGGTCAATGCAAGTGTGTGTGTGTGTGTGTGTATGTGTGTGTATGTATGTGTATGTGAGGTGTAAGAGAGAGAGCAACAGGAGAATGACCTTTGCACTGCATATTACCAAATAAAAATGGATAACATTTTTATGGAGTTAATGTCTAAAAAAGTAAGGTGGTAGTAAGAGATAACTTAGAATTTAAATGTTACATTCTTTGTATTTCTATGCTCAGAGCATAGGGAATATCCAGTTGTTGAACTTTACCCTGGAGAATTCAGGCAAGTAGATAAAACCAATTTTTTCTTCTACTCCCCTCCCCAACTCTACCTCAAATTTGGCTCCTTTCTGTGTTTAGAGGACAAGATGCATAATCAAAGGTTTTTCCTTTTAGAGTAGTTTGCTGTTTTAATGGTATTTTAAAAAGTGCTTTATTATAAACAAAATCTGATAAATACTTTGTATATATATATATATATAGTACTCAGTTAAGGATATATAGATCTATCTGTCTGTCTGTCTATCTATCTATCTATCTATCTATCTATCTATCTATCTATCTATCTATCT